>VUJU01003735.1:7898-23577 GCA_009835225.1 Aphis craccivora | reverse complement strand
GAAACTAGGAGAATACCCTGATACAGAACTCCGTTTATTAAAATGGGTTCAACAATGTCTTGATAGAAAAATGAGAATGTAAGAAAACATTTTTTTTTCTTATTTCTCTAATGTAAAAATTATTTAAAAATAAAAACACTTCTTAAAAGTTTTTGATAACTTGAAATTTTTGGTAAGTCGATTTTTTCCCTTGTATTTTGAGTTATTGAGAGTCTACTATAATAATATGTAAATTAATAATTGTTTTTATTTTACACAATACTAGTCAATATAGTAATATTAAATTTACATCTAATATTCTATTTCTATATTTTCATTATCAACAAAGCAGCGTTTGAAAAATTTAAATTTATTATAAACTAATTATTATAATATAAAGACAATATTTATCTAACTCAATTATAGTAGGTCAAGTAACCCATTTGAAACAATTTTGCACACCCTGTGAAAAATTCCTGCGCACGCCTATGACCAAGTGTACAATGTTTGTTTAATAATACAATTGTATCTAATAGTTTCTAAAAAAATAAAATCTAAATTTATAGAATTAACAGTAATAATACAATATGCCATCTACCATAGTTTTATTTAGAATCAATATGCTAACAATAATGCTACCTATCAATATACAAATGAAAATTTAAACATGGTCTTATGAAGAACACACATATACCTCTTCATTTTGAATTGTACGTCAATGCAAATAATCACGTAAGTATAATCATACAACTTACAAATACGAAAAGACTAATTTGATTTTAGTAATAAAAAGTCATTAATAACAAAACTATGAAGTATTCCAAATATAATATAATAATTGGTAGGTATAATGAACAAATATTGGTTGATATATTTGTAGATAATATACTAAATCACGGTAGTCAGCATATTGTACTCGATATTGTATTGTTACCTTGTAATTTATCTACAGTTGTATGAAATATTATTAAATCAATATCAAGCTATAGATACATGTATATAAAAAGTAGAAAATAATGATAAAATATTGCAAAAGGGTAAATTTATGAATTAATTAAGTTTAAAATAAATTGATCACTTACTGTCAGAGCTAGTAATTGTACAGGATGTATTTCTTCTAAGCCGTTTTCGGGCAGGCTGAGATAAAGGTGGTGTAGCAGCTGACTGCAATACTGATGCAGTAGCTGATGCTGTAGGTGATGTAGGGCGAGTGGCAGTTGGGTGGACTGGTGCTGTTGCATTAAATCCAGCTGTACTAGCATCATGTAAGTGTAAAGGTGATTTTCGGCCACGTAAATCATAAGGCGGCACATGTTGGAAGCTAGTACTAGTGCTAGCACCTCCTGGAGTTGCATAGCTGCCACTTGCAGCAACTAAAGGTTCACATGTTACTCCAGCTTCAACAACTCCACCTAAACAATAATAATAAATATTAGGTGTATATACAATGTATTATATTTAAGCAAGATAAAATAAAAAAATATATAGGTACTTGAATTCTTTATAATAAGTAATTATTAAATTATATATAATTGAAATGCAGTATCATCTCTAGTAGTAGTACCTAAATTCCGAGCTAAATTCTCAATAACTAAAAATATGAGAACCCAAATTTTAAAATAGGTATCTAAACAAATAAGTGTTGTTCTAATGAGATGAAAGGTATTTTTAATCAAATGAATATATTCAGAGCTAAACAAACCAATAAAAGATTAAAATTGAAAAATTACATTCATTTATTCAACATAAGAAAAAAAGAGAAAGAATTTTGGTTAACATTATAATATAAGACAATTTAAAAGAAATTAGTATTAACCAAACCTTTTTAGAGTAAATGTTTCATATTAAGCAAGTATCTAGGTACCAATACTTTTTTATTAAATACAAATATTTAATTCAATGGTTCAATGATTTACATTACTAATTTAATATTTCAAGGCCCTGGCCCACGAACAAGTAATTTATAATGGTTTAACTCTGATTTCTTTATTGAACCTCCTTGAAATAATATAATAGGTAGGTAAATGTGTGGCTATAAATAAAAATGTTATTATTTAAAACAAGGTCCACACAATTAACACTAGTACCTACCTAAAAAAACTTGAAAAAGATAATAGTTTTTTAATATTTTATACCTAATAAATTGTTTTATTAATAGGTAGGTAATTAGTAATAGTTAAACTAAAATCAATGAATCACATTGAATCACTAATCTTTATCATTCACTTAACTAATTATTGATTAAGTAAAATCAGATAGAAACAACAAAGGAATAAAATAATATTACTAATATTAGCCAAACAGATAATCAAATTTTGATGACCAGCAGTGCCACAACTAGACATCATGAAGTAGGTATGCAAATCATAATTAAGGACTTCAATGTAATTTTAACATTTTTAACACATCGATTCGGAGGGCCTATATATAGGTATACTACATTGGTTTGGGGCAGATGTGCAATGCACACCTTGCACACCCAGTAGTTGCGGCACTGATTACTAGTCATGGGTCAAAAACTAAGCCAGAAAACCAACTACAAATTATGGTAAATTGATAATCTAACAAAAAATGTCACCGTATGTTTACTATAATCTAACACTAATCTAAAAAAAAAAAACTGAATGGCATTTCACAAAATGCAGTCATCTGTTTAGAACTTAAACGTTTAGTAGATAGTGCAGTGATTTGCAATCTGGGTACCGTGGCACACCGGTGTGCCTCAAGTATTCACTAAGTGTACCACAGTTTTTCTATAAATAACCGATTGCATTGAATTGTGATATAAGAAAATAAATTAGGTAATAATTAATTCAAAACAATTTTGTTCATCTAGAAAAAAGACTGTGCCGTGAAAGTTTTTAAGTGTATGGTGTGCAATGTATAATAACAGTTAGAAAACCACTGATATACTTAGTGTATAGGCGTATAGCTAACAAAATGGCATAAAATATTTAAAGAGAGAGAACATACAATTTTAACAAGATGTAACATTATAATATCTAAGTTTCTAAACATAATAAAATGTTTAAAAAGATAACAGTAAAAACTAACAAACAAAAATGATAAAATATAAAGGTATTTTTGTACGATGCCTACTTACAATAATTACAAGGTTACTGATTAACTGGTAAATGTAAGAGTAGGTATACAACTCTAATAAAATTTCCAAATCACTCATTGGATCTATTTAACGAACACCGATAATCAGTACGGCAGGTTCGTTAACACAGAACAAAAGCATTGGCAACAAACCACTCTAATGCAATCAGAAACTCCAAATTCCAACTACCCATTACTCTGTTGGTTATTAAACTTCCCCCCTTCCCCTGTATGCCACGACGTCAGTACCAGTACCCAACCGAGTGCTATACAGGCTGCACGCCCCCCCACAGGCCAATAAAGGTGGACACCGATCACCCCCCAAAAAAAAGAAATAAAATCTTGTGGCCAACAATACGAGACTATCATTGCCGTGCTGTACCAAAGCGGCGGAACGCAGAAGGTCCCTCAAGGGGCCCGATTTATCCGAGGATTTATCGATTCGGAAAGTCATACGCACACGCACACGAAACACATTTTACCTTGAAAGTAATCGCTTCTCGCTAGGCCGTCGCACACTGCTCATTGCCATGGGGGCACCTCCGAGGGTCCTTACCCCCTCCACCTAACAATTAGCCTGAGGGGAGAAACTGGAAACTGTCAGCGAAGCGATAGAACACAAAGGTACTCACCGGAATTCGACGTTCTAGACGGTATTGGCAAACGGTTGGTGCCTTTTCTCCTCGTCCTCCGAGTATAAGAACGGGTAGAGCTGAACGATGCGCTCGGCATTCTCTTCGAGGACGTTTTTCGTACAATTTTTAAAACGCGTCGCGTACGGTCGGACAACGAAATGATCTATAAAACGAAACGACTAAGGTGGTATAACGAGTAAAAAATTTATCACAAAATTGATTGATTACTACTATTATTATTATTATTATTATTACTATTACTATTATTATTATTATTATTATTATTATTATTACACGCGAACGCGAATACCTACGACGGATACATACGGACACCGCACGCGCACACGTACACAATTTTATTTATAAATACGCAGACGTCAGACGCACACACGGTCAGAGTGGCTTCTGCGGTCGGCCGCTCTAAGCCTACTTTTATAAATAAACAATAATATTAAACTATATTATTTTTTATTAAAATTTTTTATAATGTCGCGTATGTGTGTATACGTGAACGCGGCGGCGACGACGGCGACGGCGACGGCGACGACGACGCTCTCACACACACACACAGTCACTGTGACTATACTCCGTAGCTCACGCGCACATACACAGCACATACACACCGTGTTACACTACAACTCAGTTCTCCCGCACGCACACAGACACACACACACGAATGCACCAACGAGCACACGGGCGCACTCACACGCTCTCGCGGTTCGGTTCGGCGGCGAAACAAAAGAAAGGCACAAGGCAGCTGCTGCTGCTGGTCATGAACGACGGCGGCGGCGGTGAAGTCGCACGGGCATTTTTTTTTCTCCTCTCTCGGCAAACGTCTACTCACTCTCTCACTCACACGCCGACTATCTCTCTCGTACGCTCTACAACTATCTCTCTCCATGTTTATCGCACGCACGCACCGTAGTGCCACACAAAGTCTCCCCGCCGCACCTCTCTCTGACCACCAACGCCGAATCGGTACTGCTGCTGCTGCTGCCTGCTGCTACAACTACTACTACTACTACTACTACTACTACAAAATTATTACTACACAAAATACTACTATACCCACCCCTCGCTCGGCCCGAGTACCACGAGTCCGCATGACCGCGACTCTTTGTCGGCGGCGGCGGCGAACGACGGCGGACGACGACAACGACCATTAATGAAAAAATAAAAATAATGCAGACGCGGTCGGTCGCACGACCGCACACCGTCGAGTCGGCGGCGGCGCCCTTCGAACCAATACCGCGTCCCGGAACCGGTCACGTGACGCCCCGGACAACTACGGTGAACGGTGAACAGACGAACGTACTTACGTACCGTCGTCGCAGACGGGCGTACGGGACGTTCGGTGTGTGGGGCACCGCCGACGACTTGAGTTATTTTTTTTTTTTTTCTATACACGCGATTTCTAGGTTTTTTTTGTCCGATTTCGGTGCCGGACCCGACCCGGCTGTCCGCACCCTACCAAGGCCTCTGTACTAAGACTGTACACGATTTTTTTTCCCCCGTCTACTTTTACCTAGAATATTTTTACTCAGTACCGATGACGTTATGCACGTCGAGTATACGATATTTTCATAACACCAACTATTATTATTGCGCAACTACGAAATTACTTGTAAAATTGATAATTGCACCTATTATACTTTCATTACTGGCTGCAATATATTTATTATTAAAATTTGCAAAGGCACACTCATAAGGGAAGAGACCTATAGCGGGTTACATTTAAAAATTGATATTTATTTATTAAATAATGATTGTTCATTTGTTCACGGAACTCGGCATTAGTTTCCTGAATTTATACCAAGTCCCTTCAAATCAAAATTTAATTTTCTATAGGTACTGTAAGTCCGAAGTATACTTCATTTTTAGAAATGGGTCTTCAGAAGAACCACCCTTCATCCCAAAAAAAAATCATGACCTATTAGTGCCCACGGTCTTAAATTTTAAATGAAAATAAATAATAATAGATGTATTTATTTTGGATTTGGACCCTCAACTGAACTGAATCCAAAACAGAGTCTGAATAAATTTAATATTACTCTATTATCGTGCTATTATACTCAATAGTCAATTATAGTCTACGATTCAAAACAATCAACACACCATATTTGATAACACTTGTCACCGACTGATAAACTATCAATGATAGCAACTGTCGTATTATTATTTTTTGTTTATTTGTATTTTGTAGCCACAATAAAACTTTCATAAATATTTGTAATTCCAAATTCGTACATAATATTAGGTAATATTATAATTTATATTTTATGCTATTCGCTATAATGTATTATGTATAATTCAGTATTCTATATTTAAGTATATTTAAGTGCTTCATGAATTCAAATATAAAGTAAATAACCGCATGTTAGATTGTCATTTAAATTAAATTCCCTATTATTTTAAAATGTTTCTCATAATCGTATTTTATAAATCTAATTGCTTTAAAAATTTGAATTAGCAAAAATTAAAATTCAATATTTTTATTAACTGATGTTTATGATATTCTATGAAATATTACTTCAATTGAACTACTTATAGCTTACATAAATAGATTTTTATTCATCTAACACTAACAGTTTATTTCTTCATCATAAACATATTTTGTAATTATTAATTAAAATATTTAAAGTGCCAAATATCAGCAAAAAAGGAACATAACTGTGTATGTATTTTCAATGAATCTAAATTCCTTTTATAAAACAAAATATATTATGATATTCTTTTAAGTTTGAAAGACTTACTTATAATTTATAGTTATTATAAAAAAAATGTATTCTCAAATAATTATATTAATTAACCTTAAAGGTACCTATTGCAAATAATTCATGTATACTAATTAATTTCAAAATAATATGTAAATTCTAACCATCAATACAACATTTTTGAATGTAAAATATAAAATTATTAAAACTAAATTATTTTAGCATTACTATACTTACATAGATTTTCAATTTATTTCATAATTTAAACCAATAAGAGTTTAAATATTGAATATTTGACAATTACAGTAACACTTCCTGCTAGACAAAAGACATAATTTCAGAAAACATTAAATTTTCATAAAAAATTATAAGATGTTGATATTATAGTTAATAATTAGGTAATATCACTTGTTAAAATTATACTACAACTTTTTAAATAAATAAATATACATATGAAAATTAATAAATTATTTTAGAATACACAAATTTTAAAATTTTTGTTCATAACTTACCATTAAAATTATTCAGGAATATAATAAACAAAATGACATGATTAAAATTTTGTTCCTACAATGAACAAAGACAAATTAAACTACCAATGTTCTTACTTAAAATGTATTCTGGAGAGTCTCTTATTATCCATGATTTATGTGTCCAGTTTATATGTATGGAATTCACAATATACTAGGTAATTTTTTAATTTATTAATTACAATAAGTAATATTATAATTATTTATTTTATATACATATTTGATAACTAATTATTATTTTTTGTTCTTGTTCTAAGAGATCATCCTTTGACTATAAAGAAAAGATTTCTTAGTGTATCATTCATGTTAATATTTTCACCATTATATACTTGGTATTTCATTAACGACAAAACTCAAGTAAGATATACCAATTAAAAAATTATTTTATTATTTAAAAAATTTAAATAAATTTTTTTAGGTACCTTTTTGGTATTGGTTGGGTTTGAAATGGGATGGAATATTTATGTCTGCTACATCTTCACTATTTTTAACATGTATATTATTTCTGGGTCCATTATGTTTAATTTGTTGTAAAAACATTCAGTTAAAAAACATCATTAGTAAGTTTTAAATAGCTTATCTTGCTTTCCAGCATATTATTAATAATACATTAAACACAATTTAATAAATAGTTTATTATCCTTAGGTATTGAAAATATAAAATCAAACTTAACGGATTTGATTTGGCTCAGAAATTATGTGGTAGCACCAATATCTGAAGAATTTACTTTTAGAGCTTGTATTATACCTCTATTACTCCAATGTTTCCAACCAAAAACTACTATTTTCATTTGTCCTATATTTTTTGGAGCAGGTAATGAAATTGTTATAGTATTATTACTACTTAGTACTTACCTAATCTTTACTCGTGTTATGTATCTTGTTTAGCTCATTTTAATCAATGGATTGAAAGAATGCATGCTGGTGTACCATGTTTAGATGCTTTTATTATGTCAGGTACATTTTTTTAATTTTTAAAAACATTTTATTGTTTTTATCAATTGTTAAATTTCATATAAGAACTATATATTATATTGAATATAACCATTAGATTATGTAAAAATATTTTGAAAAAGAGTCTTTTAATTAAATATACTCTGTCCAGCAAACTATCTCCTAACCTTCTCTAATGACAATTGGTTTTTCTGATAATATTTGATTCTACTGTAGCTGGTATCGCATGTGGATACCAAAAATCTGCCATTATCTCACTGGACAAAGTATAGTTATAGTATATTAAGTAATGTTAATAGTTCATAAAAATGTTTTGTTTTGAAAATAATCATTTCATAGTTACTGAATATTTATTGACATTTGCTATTCTATAGTGTTTCAGTTCATGTATACTACAATATTTGGAGCATATTCAGCATTGTTATTCATATCCACTGGGAATGTTATAGGACCAATTATAGCTCATAAATTTTGTAATCACATGGGATTTCCTGACTTTAGAGAAATGTTTCAATTTCAAGAGCCAAAACGTAGCTGTTTACTAGTTCTCTCATTAGTTGGGTTAATACTGTGGTGCATATTAATTAAATATACTACTGACCCACAGATATATTATAATCAAATGAATTGGACTGAAATGAATCAATGTAACACAATAAACTCAAGCAATAATTTTGAACAAAAATTTTTGTGAAATTTTAAATACAAAAACCTTTATTTACACACACACAAAAAGAGAATATTATGTACATTATAATATTTTAATACAATTGTTTAGCTCAAACATTAATATGAATGCTTCTATTTAAAATGAAGCAACCAAACACAATAACATTTTTTAATAAAAGACTGGATTATAGAAGAAGTTGTTAATATATTTATTTTATATATATATATATGTATATATAAGAAATAAAAATAATTATAATATATTTTGTGTATTTATATAAACATTAAATACCATGGATAAGGAAAAACATTTATGAATTAACACATTATGTTGAATACTAAATACTAAATAGTAAATATTTTTCAATATTCAAAAATATAATTATATATTCCTAAACAATTTAACAAATAAAACCATATCATTATGAATTACTGCAAATTTGTATAAATAGAACATATGTTCAACTTTAAATTTTACATCATAATGGTAACAAAATATTTATTGAACTAATAACAATAATTTATTAGGTTGCTTTAAAAAATGATGATATTGATATTTAAATTTATAAAATACATTATTTTATATTATATTTTATTTATAAATATACAATTTTTTTTACTTATTTCTACTAAACAGGTTAAATGGTTTGAGCCATTTATATAAAATTCAAAATTAATTGAATTATATTAAGGAATCAATTGTACTCGGATCAATAAACTAAATCACAGATTGAAAACATTAACCCCATTACTGAGTTGATCTGTGTACAGATCAGATCACCTTGAGTAGTATAAATTCTTATTTAAGATCAGTACAGAATTTCAAGAGTCCAATTTACCAGTCAATGAGATATTACTGATATATTCAAGACTATGGAACATGCATACTGTTTAAGTCGCCTGAAAAATATAAATATAACATTAAAATAATACATTATTCTGACAAATCATAAATAACAAACATTTTGGTAACAACAGATATTAGACTGACTTGCATCTTGAAATCTTCTTCCAGCTTCTTCTTTCTCGTTGCCATCAAAATACCAAAGAGTAATTGCATACCTAAACAAAATTAACACAAATACATTGATTATTCTACATTTCGGAAAAAAAATATTTATATACAAATTTTACCTTGTCTTAAAAGCTGGTTGAACTTCGTGAGGATTTCTTCGGTCAGACCAAAAAAATAATATACGATCAAATAATGGTTCTATGTCAGCCACTTGGTCACTCCAACCTTCCGGAAATATTCTTAGCAAGCCACCATTTTCCTGCAATACAAAAAAATTCAATAAACTTATAATTAAATCATAGAAAATAAGAAGTAGGTATTAAATTATGTCACTGTCTAATTTTACCTAAACACTAATGAAATAATTTTAAAAACTATTACAATAAAGACTAATAATTCTGCAAACCAATTATTTTGCATTAAGGAACAAAGAATCTTAGTAAGTTTATTTATGTTGTATATAATCTCAATTATACAGAAAAAAATGCTATTAAGTGTTATAAAAAATAAAATATAATAATAAATGAGAAATATGAGACCATATTGATTTATGTCTACTAGTAATATGATTATTTTATTTAATCACAAGTCACAACAATAAATGTAAATAATTTACACCAATAATTAAGAGCTAATTTTTATTAATGTATATTATAATCATAAAAAAACAATTAATAAACTAGAACATTAATTTCATAAACCAGACTAAATATAAATCTTGGATGTCTACCAATATTTTACTTGAGTGCTTACTTTTATATCCCAGTCTTTATTTAAATAATATATTGCAGTAATACATCGGCCATCTTTGTTTGGATTATCTACATGCTTGACATAATGAGATCCATGTCCTGGATAACAAGCGACCATAGCCTAAAATAAATTTATGCTATTTAATTTAGTATAAAAATGAATAATAAAAACATAAATAAAATAAAATTCAAGTATAGCTAATTTTTTGATCCATGTAAGTATCTGTTTATTTGAAATCCAGAAATGTTTGGGGTAGCTAGTTCAATTTCAACTAAAAATTGAGAATGACAAAGAAGAATCATCAAATATTTTGAAAAAGCAGTAAGACATACAAAAAATTCTTATTCTTCAGTAATACAATATTATTGTTAAGTACATACAGTAAACCAAACAACTACTTTGAAAGGTTAATAAAAGAATGACAACATTAAGTTTTAAAAAAAATATTGGTGTATTTAAACAAATTATAAAAAATATTAAAAAACGAATGTTTATTTTAGATAGGTTTAAAAAAACATTAGTTTTTTATGTGGACCAACATTGTGGCCTTCACCTTGATTCACAAAAGGAAATTGAAAAGACAATATTTTTGCAAATAAGAGTAAAATATCTCTGACGATTAAGGTTGTGGCGTGTAGGATAGGTACTAAATTTTCCAATAAATCATTTGTTAAATATTCATTATTCATAACCATTTTAGAAAATTTATTCCATAATCATTGTCATATTTTTCATTAAAATTTATTTTTATAAACAAGTTTACTTAATTAAATTAAGTGATAATATTAACCATAGCTAATAATTTTTATTTAATTTTACTTAGCCTTACTAATGTTTAAATTTTGATAATTAATTTTCTTAAATAGTTATATGACATAACAATAATATTAATATTAAAAACCAAGAACAAAAATATACATTCCATGTAAAACCAGATCCAAATTAATACGTTTTTTTATTTTATACATCAATTTCTTAAATACAGTTTATTTTTCTTAACAACTTACTTTAGTCCTGCCATTGATGGTATAGTTTCCAAGTTTACCATTGTCATTCATTTTATTTGATCCCATAACTACAGCATCAACATCACTTATAAGCTGTCCAATTTGTTTACAACTATCCTCTCGACCATCAACCCAAATGATCTGATCACCTCGTATTGTTTTGAGATTATTACTTGCTTTATTTCGAACCAATTGACCATCTTTAAACACTCCCATATTGTATAGGTTCAAAACTTCATCTAGTACGGTCATACCCCGTTGATAACCCAGAAAATTGTCTAGTACACATACTCCATACAGATCCATATCGCGTATAATGTTGCGACATAGATCGACATAGTCACTGCGCTGGGACATTGGTACATTGGTACTCTGAACACTGTGGTTGGCTCTTCTATTTCGATTTCGTCCCATTACTAAAACATATTCTAAAATAAAAACAATATCTGTTTGTAAAACATTTACATAATATTTGTTGAGAAAGCTTTGAGGCAGTCTCGACTAGCACTAGTTTAGGTCCTGATCAACCTACTTTACATATTGGTATGAACAATCAGACTTTGTGTCTTTTATTTTTATTCAATCGCTTCGCATCACTAGTGATAATTTTTGTAGGTTCACAATTGTTGATCGTGGTAACGCATATTAAGGTCGTAAAGACGGAAACGCAGGGGTACTTCCGTGCGAAAATACCGAAGTCAATATTACTCACACTAACCGGAAAATCTGGCGACCAAAAAAACGTTCTGATGGCACTATGGCTGATTAATGATTACCAATCAAAAACGGAAAACCATCGGTTCACTCACTTCCAAATTTCTAACAAACACACACGCACACGAAGAAAAAAGGATATACACAAGTACGCACGGATGAAGTGCGAACTCGTAGTTCGTAGTGTTCGTACACACGGTGACACACAGACTCGATAGGGTAAAAAACGCATGAATATCGCGATTCGCGGACAGACCACGGACGAACCACGAACACAAACTGCACGTACGCACTACGGAGTACGGTTACTACGGTCTACGACACCTACATATAGGCTACATAATACTAAAATAGTAATAATAATATTTATCTCGGTAGCGCATTATCTACAGAGAGATAACATCGGCGGCGGTAGCGAATGAAAAAAGCTGTCCGAATTCTGGTCACGTCGGTATGTGGTCAGGAGACGGTATACAATCAGGACAGGACAGGTGCACACCGAGCAGCAGGCAGCAGCAATAAAGCGAACTTAGCAAACAAGCTGGTTCACAATGGTCACATAACACCGTGTCATTGTGTATTTGTATTTAGTTTTCTGTATATTTTATTGTTTAATAAGTTACGTACAACCACAACCACAGAATATGCCTTGACCTATACAATATTTTTCATATCACGTTAAAAAATGTAAGCAAACGCCAAATCATGGACAATATTATACCTGTATTATAAATTATAATTTATAACCTTTTATATTATGTTTATATATGTCTACCGTCTACTGAATGTCTGAATAAAATGAATAATTTCATTTATTCTGTGATAGGTTTATACACTTTATACCCTTAACAGCCTCAATTTCTAATCATTAGACTGCAAAACTATAATAATTATCCTCAATATAACTATATATTATACATTTATACATATATTAATATATATTATCTACGTCAATACGTTAGAAATTTAAAATAATCTATTCATCACAATATCACAATCACATATCTTAGTCCAGCAGTAAAGTTCTCAATCTATGGTACTCGTACCCCTAAGGGTACGTAACATGATCTCAAGGGGTACGCGAAAAACACATTTTTCATCTATTTATATTCTAAATTGATATTTGAGGTACGTGAAATAGTGGTTAGAAAGGTCTGTACGTGAATGAAAAAAGGTTGAGAACCGCTGTCTTAAGTCCATGGACCGTGATCCTAAATCCATTGGTTTTGGTATTTATTATCTATGACAGTACACAACACCATTTAGTTCACCGTGTTGTGCAATGCACGATGTACCTATATACTATACTTACCAAAGTACCTAGGTACTTATAAAAATTAATTCTTTCGGAATATTTTCAATATTTTTAAATTTTATCAAATGTAGGTAGTAGGTACTTAGTTTATGTAGGAAGCCCCATTTGTAGAATTTCTTCAAGGAAGAGTGTATTAAAAAAATATATGTCTATAATTGTATATTATACATTTTTTTAAGTACCTACTTATACGAATTTATGAATCTAGGAAAAAAACGACTCAATAATAAACGACAAGGGTAAAAAACGTCGAATACATTTTACTTTAAAATTCCAAATATTAATAAAAGTAGAAGTATACCTCTATTACAAATAAATTCTTAAATTAAACAAGTATAATCTAATGATTTAATGTATCGAAATCGGGATCAAGATGTAACTGACGCTTAACGTTTTACACAAATTATATGGAAGTCGTACTTACAGTTTTTATCCATAATCTTTTAACATCGAAAGTCGTAAATCAAATTTTATTGAACACAATAATAGATATAAATAACATTTTCTTTTTTACCATAAAAATGCATAATATATTTGGCTATAACTCCATTTATAATGTTCAGATTGGATTAAAAAGTGCAGCATTCTCTTCTACGAAACATTTCCAATAAGATTGATGCATTATCAAACTAAATTATTCTACAAGAAATTAGATATGCATGGACAACTATTTTTTTTCGTGATTTCCGATGCTTCCTGAAATTATATCCGGCAGTTGTCACGCGTTTTGATTGCCGATGCCTTCATTTTAAGGCGTTTTTTTTTATTTTATAAATAATATAGGTATCAAGGATACTTTTATAGAAGATTGTCTTATATTGTATTTATTATAACTAATTATTAATAAATATCCAAAACAATTATGCTACGAAGTTATATGTGGCATGTGTACTACTAAGTCTACACATACTAAGTATGTTTATTATTTAAAAATATTTTGGAGTATGGAATTAGGTGTGCAGTAGCAAAATACTCTAATTTTAGGCCCTGGTTCGAGGTGTTCGAGGGTTCGAAGTGTTTGAGAACTCATCCGTAATTATTATTATTAGCCATTAGGTATCGTCGCGACTTCGCTTATTAAAATTACGTAAATGCAATTTCGGATCTGGGGGGAGAATGGGTATCCTTGCCACAGGTGCTATTGGTATAAAAGCGCTCTTAAGTGTTGACAACCCGCACACTAATACTATGTATAAGGGCGATACATTTTTATTAGTCCCGGGCGTCAAATAGTCGGATCCCAAACAACCCCCGTCTATTGTTTGCTTATTTCCAAACGGCTTCCGTCAAAAAAGGTCTAACAAACAGGTAAATATCTAAACGGCTCGCGTAATTCCGGAGAAACAGAACAGTTCAGCGCGGTAGGCGGGGCTAAGCCGAAATTACGAATCCTACGCCAGTTCAGCGCTCCGCGCTGAATCGTACTACGGTTTGTAATCGATAAATTTTTTGTAATAGCGTAATTCAAGTATCCATCAAATAAATTATATTTTAATAATAACATGTAATTAAGTATAAAATATAATTATTCAAAAAAAATGTATGTAAAATTAAGTATAATAAATTTAATATATTAATGCATAAGTATAAAATATAATTATTCCAAAAAAAATGTATGTAAAATTTAATGGATAATGATTTTACTTGAGACTTTAAAAGTACATTGTTTTACCAAATTTAGTAATATGACTGCTAGTCATATTATTGTGACAGCTGTGTGAATCGTATTCTATCTTACCCTTGGTAATTGGCAAATGATCGATATGCTGTATACTATATATCTTTTATCTTGGGTATTAAAATATAATATAACAAAACGAGTACTTAATCTTTGTTATCGCCTATTACGTGAGATATGCGTTTACGTGAAATAAGACTTAAAGTTATTTTGATCAGTTATTGATTATCTTTTCTAGAATCGTCTACGAGTATATCTCTGATATTCAATTTAATCGAAACATTTTTACTGTGACCTTCAATTTTGCATTTATATTTACTTATATAAGATATATTCATAAAAATATAAAATAATATGGAAATCAATCATCTATTTACATTTCACGTGCGTTGTTTGGTTTTAAATTGCAATTTTCAAAATAACGAAAATTTCGACACAATCTTACGAACTGCATTTAATACTGACATTGATATACCACTGCAAATTAAGAATTGGATTAATTCATTTTCCGAAAAAAGTAACACGAATTAGATAGTTGATCGTGAAAATATAAATCCACAAAGGTATTTATATCGAAAATTATTTAAATGCCAACATAGCTCAAAAAATAAATC
>VUJU01003734.1:0-23589 GCA_009835225.1 Aphis craccivora | reverse complement strand
ATTGTTTGAAGTGTCGATAAAATTTTTTTGGCCCAATCAAAATACTTGAAAATTTATTACAAAGTTCCTCATAAGTTGTTCTTATAGTGATTAAAAAATTATAAGAATACATATGCACAATTTTTTTTTATTAGCATTTGAAGTTCAAATATTGACAAATATTCGTCAAAATCATGAATATTTGCAAATTATTTTGTAAGTATAATAATACTATAGTATACTATCTATACTCAATCGTATAATTCATACAAATTTTTGTATAAGTAGCTAAGAGTTGAAAATTTAATATAAGATTTTCCATAAGTTTAGCTAATAATAATTATAAAAAAATTTAAATTTTGATGTATTCAGGCCATTAAAACATAAACCACCTTTTTCACCAACCACTGAAAATTATATCCTAGGCTGACAAATCATCTTCGTTCAGAATCGTTTTTCGTATACAATGATAATTATCATTGGATTCAAATTTAACCATCCTATAATATATAATAGTGGTCCATGCGGCACCTAATGTACAGCAGAGTGGTATCCACTTGCCCGCTTTTTAATTTTAATTATTAAAATTTAATATAGAAAATCGTACAATAAGATGTACATTTTATCGAAATGATTATAAAAAAAAAACCATAAAGTATATCATATACTACGCGGCTCGCAGTTAAATATAAATATTGGATATGGCCCACAAGTTGAAAAAGTTTGGGCATACGTCATGGTAATAATATACATTATACATCCTTTGTGATTTTTGTTTTTTCATTGTTAGAATTCTAAAAATGTCTTAAGGTGTATAGTCGAAGGGATGAGTCACAAAACATCCATTAAACACTATTATCATTTATCCACCTATACATATACAATGTGTTCCGGGGGGAAGTGACCGGCCGTCTTTATACGAAAGTATACCTAAAATGATAAAGAAATAACCTTTAAAGTGGTGATCTAAGTCTTTTATTTTTTATGTTATGGGCAATTTAAGTTTTTTTTTAACCAAACCAAAACTACCATGGATTTTTATATGTTTCTCAAGCTATTTAATGATCCTATCAACCAACATACGCTATTAAACCAATTATGCAAATTATAATTATTAAATTGAAAAAAAAAATGTTCATTAAAAGTTGGAATTTTTAAAAATAAATTCATTTAAAAATTATCAACTGCAGGTAAATTCTAATAATTGAAGTTATAAGTGTACGCATATTACATATTCCATTTCGTTTTATGTCGAATGTCGAGTTTTATGTAAATACATGTTAGTTGAATTTGTACATTTTAGCTCAAATTACATGTATACTAAAACGTATCTATTGGTGGCGCAAATTACAAGTAGGTAATAAAATTGGTGCAAAGCACCATCTTCTCTATGTTTCAATAGTTTTAATAAAAATTATATAAAAGGGTCATTTATATCAAAAATTAAAATTATTTCATACAATAATCTTTATTTGATTTAAAAAGTATTCTTAGAATTAACCAAAATTTCTTAAAATAACAGTCAAGTATATGTTGCAAATTAAAATTTATTATGTTAGGTGGCCCACAGCGTTATAACTTCTTAAAAATAAAGGAAAAAAAGGTTCTCGATCATTGTCTATTAACCACAAATATTTTACACATCAATAATTTAATCCTAGTATTTGCTGCATTGTATTGGTATAATAAATTGCTTCTTCTTTTTTTTTAAATGTTTTTTTGTAAAGTTCGAATTAAAAAAATATATATTATAATTTGTCGAACAATTTAACTATTTTCACAAACATTCCTTTAAATTAACCAAAAATATTATAGCAAAAAAAAAACCGTAGACAATTTAATTACCTATATAAAAGAATTAGAAAATAAAAAAATACAAAAGTAAATTTTCGTTTTTATGGAGATCAACATTCGACCTACTTAGATAGTCTTTATAATACGTGCCTAACAATATGCATTTTAAGTTTTAAATTAATGATTGATAATATTTATTCATTAAAACCAATACAATTATAAACTTTTAAATAAAAGTCTAAAAAAAAAAATATAATATGTTAATGATATATTTAGGGTTGAAAAATAATTGTGTGATGTCATATTAATATAATATATAGCTGATTAACATAATTTCCTATCCTAGTAATAAGGAACCGCTACACAATCAAACATAATTATGCGATTGACGAATAAGACAATTCGTCATTATGTTAATAATATGCATTTTTTTCTTTTTTTGCTAACTATTAATATTTAACAATACTTTGGTTTTATATTTCAAATGGTAAGCGATGTTTTCAAGGAGTTGAAATAACGATAACTTATACATACTAATATACAATAAATATTTATTACTAATATGAAGTTTAAAGGTTATATACTTTAATTACAAGATTCACTTATCCATAAAAGATTGAATCATTTTTTTAACTATGAAAATGTCACCATATACTAAAAAAATTTTCCACCCCGGCGCGGAATCGAACCCCGGTCTCATGCATGACAGGCGGGGTTGCTTCCCACTAAACTACCGGGGACTGAACGATGTTTTCGAATTAAATGCTTTTATATTCAATTTTATATTTTATAGCAATAATATGTAATTATAGTAATAGTTTAGTGGGAAGTATCTCCGCCTGTCATGCATGAGACCGAGGTTTGATTTTTTAAAGTATATGGTGACATTTTTATAGTTAAAAAAAATGATTCAATCTTTTATGGATAAGTGAATCTTGTTAAGAAGACGTTATATCCCCATGTGTTGTCTCTGTCTTAACGTATAGATGGTAATTTTAATTTACTTATTATATCAGTTGTTTCCGCAAGCGTAGATTTTATTGTTATACTTGCATAATATGAATTATCTTCAATAGCATCTCTATTAAAAAAACTATTTATTGATGGGAATAATTTTTCTTTTTCAATACGTTGGTTTTTTAATTTATTTTCTAAACTTTCACTCAAATGTAAACGTTTAGACATTACTAATAAACAAAATAGACAATAGTAATAGTTATACAAATATAAATGAAAGTTATATAAGTAAATGTAAATATATAAGACGTATAACTAACGCAAAGAGAAATGACAACGTCGCGGCGTATAAATCACTTAAATCTATTGATAAAAATCAATAGATTATAGAACTAATTTACTGGCAGGCGCGGATCTAGGCGCGAAATCACAAATGCTTATTATCAAAAAATGATAAATAAAGAATTAATTTTTATAAATATTTTTTAAAGTAATTTAATTTTATATAATTATTTAACTTAAATACGGCCCGAAGGGGGGGGGCTAAAGCCGGCTTTAACCCCCCTCAGATCCGCGCCTGTTTATTGGTGTGAAATTGTGAAGTCTATATAAAAGCCACTGTCTTAGATTAAGAAATAATATTCTTGGAATAGTTGTGCTAAAATTACTGCGTGCAAGTTACGATAAGTTATGAATAACCGATTGGTTGAAAAACCAATGACGTATATAATTGATAATTTAATAATAAACGCCGCCAGTGTATATTTTTAAATTTTTTTGTTTAAAATAATATATTTAAGTTGAAAATAATATTATAACATTTCACAATTTTTTCTTATATTATGAAAAAAAATTCTGTATACCCCCAACTAAAACATACTTGGTGGCTTGTGGGCACTGGCCTAAATACGCTACGACTATAATATTGCCATTACGATAGACATACCTACTGGCTACCGTCTGTCAGTCTACCACTATACCTAGCTATACTTCAAATGCCGACTACATTCGTAATTCGTATCATTTGTACCTACCTGTTCGAGCGAGCCGTTGTCTCCGAACCCGTATCGCTTTTGCAGTTTTGCACCAACAACGAGCGACGGCCGGTCCGCGAAGCCGCGTTCTCGACATCTGGACGTTCTAGCGTACAACTTACGCATAGCCACGCGCTTTTGAGGAATAAATGACTCTCGGTGCCAGTGGCGTATTTACGGGGGTGGTGTAGGGGGTTTCCACCCCCCCTAAAACCAAAATATTTTATATAATGGTTAGAACAAAATAAAAACGAAGTACTAATATCTTGTCATTTTTATCACAATTATAATATAAAACCCCCCCCCAGAAAAAAATCGTATCTACGCCACTGCTTCGGTGCTCATCGGTTATCAGTTCAACTTTTTCCAGCTGCCGGACGTCGCTTTGTCCGCGCTCGTTTTGCGAGTCGTCGCGAGCTGCTTATCGTTCCATCAAGCATCAAATAATTATTGTGCATTCTCTCACGACTCGTGTGGTTTGGTTTTCGTGACGCTTGTTGAGCGTGCCGCTGTTGTCGTCATGCGATTACAGTTTCGCGTTTCGAATGCCAGACGACAAATATACGACATCCACCGTCATCGTCCGCGAAAGTTGGCCAACGTGTTACGCCGTTCTCAATGAACAGCCGCGGTCACAGATGTTCTATACCAGGCTACAGAATTCTACATAGAAATCTGTGACAACGGTATACGTTATTGTACGGTTCGTTGTCGCCAAGGTGGATATATATACGGTGGACCAGCCCACAAAAAAAAAAAAAAAGGCCTATAAATAATTACTTCAGCTATTTAGCTATTAGCGCGCTGTTATAAACTAGTGTTCCGTGTAACGAATGAATTATAATAATAATGATATAGAAACTAAGTTAAACCTTGGTACACGAATACGAATACGTCTTGGTAGTTGGTTGTCGTCAAGCGTCTATCATAGATTTGGCTACTGACTGTTATCTCATTCTTTATTTACGCACATAGATATTATATTAGACTATTAACTATACTAATTACTATTTACTATATAATATATATATTATATTGTAGTATATAATATTAATATCTATGTTTAAGCCACGGTCTTGCGTATATAGAGTAGAGACTCTCTGTATAGGCTCTCTAGTCTTGTGGAAGCACAGTACATGCTGATTGAGTGTCATTTCTATATTAATTCTAGAGTTGTACCTATAGAAATATTTTTTTACAATCGAGCATCAAGCGTAGAAAAGATTTGTCTACCGAGACCGTTGTCGTTGCCGTGACTTGCGATATCGTGAACTTTATTTACGGCAAGTATCTATATTTATTATTATTTTGTCTTTTATTTGTATGTTATCGTTTTAATTAAGGATCATTTTTTTTCTTCTTTTTAATTAAAAATTATTTTTCTCTACTGGGCGCCCATTTATAATGAAGTATTGTATGCATTCGTATATTCATACAATATTGAATATTATCTATGAAGTATGATGTACCTACCTATTTATTTATGTTGTGGACGTCAATATCGAAGTACCGTAATTTAGGAATTATATTTTATGCATAGTAGGTATCACTCCAAGTGCGATAACATTTAATGCAATTGTACGACAGCTACGTGTCAAAAAAAGTTATGTTATTTAAAATTAATGAATAATAATTATAAATTTCAATTGCAGTGTATGTAATATATTGATAATGATTTAAAAAGACCAGGAAGACGAACTTCTAAAACGTCCACTCAAAGGAAGCCGACTGGCAAGAGCGTGACGGCACATAAGTGCTGTTGCAGTGTGCGTGTGCAGGAGTGAGCTTGCAAGCACAACCTCCCCCTCCAACACCGAAAACATCGGTAAGGTGAGGGGGATACCATACCATACGAGGAGCAGAATGGGAGGTACAAAATAGTAATGTAAAAACAAATCGTTTTATGCATAAGCCACTGCAGGTCGTCTCTACGATATATACTCGCAGCGGGTCCGGCGGGCAGACGAGGGTCGCGGGCGCGTTTGTTGGAGCGCGGGACGCGACAACGGTCTTGAGATGGCAGCTCAGATACAATATTGGCACCCTCGAAAGTAGTTTTTAGTTTTTACATCGATATTCAATTTTAATAAGTACTAAATCATACATAGTAAATATTTTCTAATTATACAAATTTATTATTTTAAAATGGTTTTTTTTTTAAATATTTCATAAAGGATTTAGGTAGTTTGATAATATTTAATAATTACAATTACCATTTGCTATAATAAATATTTTTAATGACATTATTACATTAAGCTTGAGAAGTATAAGTATTAGGTACCTACCAAATAAACAGAGGTTTCTCTTAATTTGTATAAATTACTTACTTTAAATATAGCTATTTGCTATTATACAATTCCAGTACCTATAGTATGTCCTGAAACAGCGAACACAGTGTTTCAAGTTTTCAACGGTAGTCAAGGACAAGTAAGTTACATCAATATGATTTACTGATTCATCTCGATAGGTAGGTACCTACTGGCTACTCCAAATACCTACATAACTAGATTGTACATTCGAATTAAATTTGTATTAAATAATAATCGTATACGTGACACATAACAATACTGCATAATTGGCAATGACCAAGGTGTAAAATAAAGGTGTTTCAATCAAGTGGCTTATTTTAAGTTTATTTTTTATTTTTCGTATTTTCTGCACTCCTCGAATATGTGTATGATTGATGAGACTATAGGTATGAGAGTGTAGTGCCACATGATTGGCATATTGCGGGTCATCCTTATTTGCTATATTAAATATTGACGCATTAGGTATGTAGGTAACCTTGTGTGCCAATAATTCTGATCTTATGACATATTATTATCAGTTATTATATATTATATTATTCATGAAGTCCTATTATTAAATAGTTTCTTTAATCAAGCCAATCAAGCCGCTTTTGTATTCTATTTACAGCGCTTATTAAAAAAAAAAAATTATTTATACTTACACATTGTACCTACAAATTAAAATAAAACGACAACATACATGTATATGTATATAATATATTAGTTATCAGTTTTTACATATTATTGTTATTATAGTTACTTTGTGTTTGCGTCTCATAAAATGCATTCTATATAATAGTAAAAATAATTTTATCCCGAAGTATAACATTTTTTGACAATAATGTATTAGGGTTGTATTTTAGTTGAAAACAAAGTCTATCACATCTAGTTCGATTCTAACACAGAATATTTTTGTACATAAATTAAAAGCTATTTTCTTAAATGTTTATTCGTGTATGAAAAATAAGATTATTTTTACTTACTAGGTACTGTAGACGTCGATAAACATAATAATATATGAAAAAATATCATTAATAATAAATATGTGGAGATAGGGAGCTATGATAATATAATTATTTACTCGTAATCATAATATACCTATGTTGTTATATCCCCAAACATAAACATGTTTATAATTTGATTAAGTAAAATTGCGTGATATCTAATAAAAATAAAATGTACAAATATATAGGTATATAAGTATATCCTCCATTTAATTTTAAATGCTTTATTTATAGCTATAATTTACAAATAAGGAATGTCAATTAACAATTTACGTCAATTTACAGTTTTATAAAATATTTGCATTTATTTGAACACTTAGGTACATGTTTGCATATTTCGTTTTTTAATATCATGAGATCTGAATAGGAAATTTATCAGTAGGTACCTATATTCATCAATATATAACATTTTAATAAATTATCATATATGTGACATCAACTTACATCGTTCCCCCTCCCCCTTTAGGATTTAGGGAACTTATTTGATTCTAAACTATTATTCAATGCTCGTATATCAGAGATTAAAAATAAAGCATTGGCTATCATATTTGGTATGATAGGTAATAATTAATAAGAAACTGTTCAGACTTTCATGATCCACTTGCTCTAAAATGTCTATATACCTTATTATTAGTCCGTTCCTTGTTAGAATACACCCCATCAATTTGTGACGAAAACAATGCAGGACATACTGGAAAAAGTGCAAAATAAAGATCTCAGATTCATAAGCCATAAATGTGCCTAATATTCAAAGAACTCCTCACATCGGTTATGAAAACATTTTAAAATTATTAAACTTAGCAACTTAAAAATACGTAGAAACTTATCATACACAACTTCCTCTCCAAATTGTTGAATAACGAGATTGATGATTCATTTATATTACCTAAGTCAATTAATTTTAAAAGTTAATAAACGCTATACACTCGCAACAATCAGTTATTTTATATTACTCACTCTTCTAAAAAGTATATATAGGTTCGTCAAACGACCCAATAAACATTTTAATGTATTTAGGAAATACTGAAACAGTAAATAATTTTAATTAACATTGTGTGTATTATTATTAGGTATTGTAATTATAATTATTAATTATTATTATTATTATTATTCTATGTATTATTCTTATTATTTTAAATTATTTTATATTAAGTATTTATATTTATACAAATACATTGTGAATTGGAAATTGTCGGTATTAAAATAATAAATGAACCGTCAACATTTTACCTAATATAAATTAATACATTTTTATAACTCATCGATAACGCGAGAGGAATCGTATTATTTTATCAATATATAATATATATTATATTTATACTAGCCGACCTTTACCCGGCTTCGCTTGTGTGTATTTAGTGTTTTTCATATTTAGGAGTATTGGTGTACGCACGATGCATGAGATTATTTTTATCGATTGAGTTCTCGGAACATATTCTTATCTACTCGACGGACAAAAAGGATAGGTTTCATTTAGCTGGAAACTCGCGGGCCGCCGCCGCCGCCGCGGCCGTGTAGCACAATACGTGGTATTGGGCAATGAGCCAATGAATAATTATAACTGATAATTTATTATTCTATTATAATATAAGACTAGGTACAACGCCAAATTTGTTAAAATCTTTTCTTATAGCTCTGTGAAAGTATGAGAAGATTCTCTATTCCAAATTTCAAGTTCGTACAATGCGTAGTTTTTGAGTTACAGCGATCAGTTACTAAGTGTTTTTTTACCCTTTTAATCCCTTTTAGGGTTGAAATTCGAAAAATCCTTTCTTAGCGTGAGTCTACATCATAAAACAAAACTACTGACCAAATGTCGAACTATAGCTTCAGTGGTTCTGGCTAGGCGATGATGAATCACCCAGGACAATCAGCTTATATTATATATACAGATATAGTTGTTGTAAATAAAAGTACCTACTTATTTCTACTAATAAATTACAAATACGCATACACTAGTATGCTATAAAAAAGTGAATATTTTAAAAACATGTATATAATACGTCAAATAAAATTGACATTAATTCAACTAGAATGATTTAAATCATTTTCATTTATCAAGTTTCAACTTTCAAACATCTAAATGATCTAATATCTAAATAGGTACCTATACTTATATTATGAATTTATGAATTAACGCATTTATATTATTTCATTCCCATTACTAAATAATAATATACCTAATAAATTATTAGTTATAAGTTATAACTATTTAAATTATGGTGTGCTAAGTGGTGAAGTAGGTAAGGCCTGTAAGGGGATAGCCCGCAAAATATTTGTTTACTATACATGCATTAATACCTAACTGTTTTTGATAAATTGCAACACATATTTGACAGTAGTGACACCTTTTATTTAATTATGCAAATTTATTCAATGCTCATATTAAAAGAAATTACATTAGGTACACCCAAACAATTTTATGGAAGGTACCCACAAAGCTACTATCTATTTACTATAATATCATTATTTATATTATAATTTTTTTTATTTTATAGATCCATTGCAGCACACACTAACGAAAATAAACTAAAATCAAGAATCAATTAAATTTTAATAAATAATAATATAATATAATATAATAATTATTACTAAATAATTATTATAGATACAAATTATGGTCAAAATCATTAAATAAAAGTATTTATTCTTAAAGAAAAATGCATAAAACTTCTTTTTAGATTCAATTTAAGTATACAATAAATTATAAATAAATAAATACTGCACAAACTATAACACTTTAAAACATTTCATTATTTTCGTATAAAACAAAAGTACTAGTATTTCATAGTAAATAAATCATAGTAAATCAAGTTTTGGACTTAGAGCTTTAAAAGTGGTATGATTGTATTCTTCAATACCTCTACTATCGTCCTGTAGTCTTTTTGAAAACAATAAGTCCAAATAATGACCATCCGGCAAGTAAGCCAATATCGTAAAAAGTCATAATATTTATATGTGCTCTCGTTCAAAAAGATACCTATAATATAAATGTTTGTAGTTAAATACTAATTGGCGATGACCCATCATATATAAATGATTCATGTTATTTTTTATATACCAATTAAATATTTGAAAAATACTATTTAATCGGGAATACCTACCTACACAAAAAAAAAAACACATTGCGTATAATCAATATACCTACCTAATATACAATTCTTTTTTCAGTATAAAAATGTATATACATTTTGTCCTTAAAATTATTTATTGTTTTAACTTAATAATGGATTATGTACCTATATTAAAGTAAAATATGTATGACTATAGACGTCTAGACTATACAATTTTTGTAGGTATAAATATATAATAGTTTTATATTTAATTTTAAATAAAATGTATACTTATTATATTATTATTAGTACCTATTATTACAATTATACATAATAAAACAATTACATATAACTGTATGCCAATTTCAATTTTAGGTACGATTTTAAAAATACTGAATTTTTACATTTTATTTGCGGCCTATATTTAGCCTTATTTAACCGGCTAATGAAAATCAAACAATATCATTTACGATACAATTTATAGTAGGTACTATCGACACTTCTCTGGCCTTCCCTATAGTTCGTGGTCAACAACAAAATTACTGCAATCATTTATCGATTTTTCACAGTGTGAAGTACCTTCAAGTTGAGACGAATATAAAAAACAATATTTTTCTAAAGTAAATAAATCCTCTATCCCGAAGGTGTGTTAGATATAATATATATTATGATAGACGTGCATACTGCATTTGAAAAAATACTATAATAGGCAATAGTCAATGGTGGCCTGCCGCCTGGGCACACACTATACACTTGATCGGCTAAATAAAAAAAGGCTCCTTAAATTATAGGTACAATTAGAAAGACATGGGGCTTTAAGCATATTTTTTTAATAAATTTATTATAATGCAGATTTTCTGTACTTGGCTATAGTTACATTGTAACAAGGTACGTAGTTAAAATATATTTATGAAATTTTACTATATAGCCATATAGGTAGCAGTATAGGCAGTAGTATAGTGGCGAACACCATGGCCAATCGCAAACACGATCACCCCACCACCCTATCTAACGGCTACTCCATCGTTGTCTGAATAGAAGGCGCATTCTGTATATTATCAGCAGTAGTGTTATATCACTGTTACTGAAGTGTACCAAACCGCCTTTCACGATCTTCCTTACGCTGAGTCGAAGAAACAACAATGGTTAAAAACCGTCGCATTATCAAAAAACCAAAGCAGTAAGTGATGCACGTTTTTATATTGTTAATAAGAGGCAGGCGAGGCGGCTGAATCGTAATCATATGTATATATTATACCTATATGCTGAATCCGTCTTACAATGTCGACCGGAGCAAATTCTCGTTTAACAAAACTGATTTTTATTAGGTATAGATCTCCAGCCCAGACGTCCGGGACGAATACCAATACTAATCTGACACAACATATACTGCAGCTTTCGGAAAACGACGACAATATGATAGTCGCTCCATATTTAACAGTGGAAGTTTTAGAACGGATGCACCTGTTTGTAAGAAATATAGTATAATTACAATATTTTATGTTTAATTAATCTAATTAAAAAATTAATTTACAGGATTTGATATTTATAGTCCTCAAGGATATAATGAGTGATCCCAGATTATATGAACCCTAATCAGGAGGCTGCTACAATAACATGAACGGACATTGGAAATAAGAACAGTATATGAAAAATCTTTTGATTTGGTATCTATATCTAATCTTATTAACATGTTTTGTTGACAAATATATTTTATACAGTAAATGTGTGGAGTTTATTGATTAGTTTCTTATGATATAATTATTTTGATATTAAAATGATTAGGACTATTTTATTTAGTAGTAAGTTTTTTATCAAAGGAAGATAGGTTTTTATTGATATTAATATTGTAAGAACAAAATAAATTAAACATTTTAGAAAACGTATCTACCTATCTCGTATTTAAGAGCTAGAGTATAATTCTATTATTTATGATTCAATCAAGGTGAATGAAAAAAATGCAATCTCAATGTAGATTTAAATTAAAAATAAGTTTAAAAAAAAACCAACATCGATTAAATTTGACTTAACAAATCATAAATATAATTATAGGGATAAAAAAAGTCAGGATCGAATTCAGGTGAATTGATATTGGTATACTTACCTACTTTTGAAAATTTGAAACTAGATATTTTATAGAATTTTTAAAAAAAGGTTGTCGAGTGAGTTAATATTTAACTAAATAGTATTAAAGAATAAATTGATTTATTTATTTTTATTTATTCATTGTTTTAATACACTTAGTATATTCATAATATCAAATTGATTTTTGTCTTAATATGAGTACAAAGTAAATAAAGTACCTACATACTTTATATACGTATACAATATAATAATTATTATTCTAGTGATCTAAAAACAAATTTTCCTATAGCACAAGATTTAGTTTAAACATCACCAAAGAAATAATATTTTTACTGAAAATAAATGTGTTAATATTAATATCAATATATTGATTTATCTATATGTTTATATGTCATACATTAACATCATGTATTCTTTTGTTTTTATTATTATTTAGCAAGAAATGTAATGCGTGATATGACATTAGGTTTGACGGAAAGGTTTTTTTTATTATTAAAAATCAATTTAGTATAACATACCTTCTGTGAGTATTTTAAAATATTTTATTTGTGTATAGATAGGTAAATTGGAATGCAACTTCAAACATGAAAATCTAGTATTATGAGGTTGGCTTCAATACAGCTATAAAAGAATATTTAATTTTAAATTTATAATTAAAAATTAAATAAGAAAAATTTATAGGTCTCTAAAAATATTAATGTACTACAGTAGTGTAATAATATTTTCAATAGAGGACATCCACATCATATCCGCAAGTTTTGTTAGTGTTGTTACTCCTTATTACAAGTTACATAATAATATAGTACCTAACTATATATAGTAAGTATTTGAATAATTTTCAAATTTCAAATAAATAATACGTTTTAAAATAATCCTAATACATATCTATAACAAATAAGAACCGTTCGGTGTATCACAGTTTATATTATATTCTTCTCTACAATTAATTTGATAGAATGTACCTATTACATATTTTGTTCTAATATTAAGAGGACGGCACATCTACACTTGTTTTCTACGTCTTACAATACATATTATACAATATACCAAATTTTCGTTCAACGGAATCAATTTTATGCTGTTAACTTTTATAATAGGATCATTTTACCTATTATCAAACTTAAAGGTAAGAATACTATCGAAGCCATATCGTAAATATTTATTAAAATTTTAACTTTTAAATGAGTTATAGTCATACATTATGTAAAATATTTAAACTTTAAAATGCTTATTGAATTCACTAATTTTTATGAATTTGTCAAAATTGTATTGCTAATACAAAATGATATATAAATGATATGAATACTTCAAGCATCTGCGTGGTTATTTATTATTTATTATTAAACACTAAATAAGAAAAATGTAGGTGTCTATAAATATATTAATGTACTGCAATAGTGTAATAATATTTTCCAATAGACTATATAGAGGACATCGTATCCGCAAGTGTTGTTTCAGTCTCACAAACACGGTATGTACATAATTGTACATACTATAAAGATATATAAGTAAAGGGTTCTTATTACATTTTATTAATAGTATTAGTATTAAAGCATTTAAAGCAAACATAGTGCTTATACATTTTTTGTAAAGATAGAAAAATGTCAAAGTTATCAAACTTAACGGTAAGAACATTATCTGAATCATCTCGTAAGCATTTATTGATATTTTAACTTTTAAATGAGTTATGGTCATAAGTAAATATTTAAACTTTAAAATGCTCAAAACTCACGATTTTTCATGAATTTGTTAAAATTCTAACTAAACATATAGGTATATTATAAAAAAGTATGACGATACATTTTTTTAATTGAGAAATAATTTTACATAAAAAAAAATTGAAAATTTTATCCCCTAATATAAAATGATAATAATTATAAAACATTTATTGAAAATTCCAAGTATTTGTGGTTATTTATTTTCGAGTGACATAAAAAAAAAAAAACATTTAATTTGTCAAAAATTAGATTTGCGTAAACATTCTTGGGTTCCTTAATTTGTTTGTTTTTCCCGAATCCCGAGATTTTACATAATATAAATATTTTATTAAACGCACGCACACACACATATAATATAATATAGGTATTAGGTATACATGAACAATAATTTATATTTGCAAACAATCTGTTGTTTTTTTGTACTTTACAAGATAATATACTTCGACAGTGTGAGAGATCAATATTGAGTGTTTTAGTAGTAAAATAAACAAATAAATTATTTAATTCACCATTATTATATTATACAATAAGCCATAAGGTTATATAATTTTTTTAAATATCAAATAAACTTATTATGCTTCACCTAAGGGCTAAGTTATATTATAGTAAGGAGCAATTAAATTTTAAATCTAATGGTATAGATTTAAGTGTATGATATCGATTTTGAGTTATTTATTAGCAAAATAAAATAAGATAGGTACAGCACCACCTCCCTTATTTTTTTATTATTTTTTTTATTCTGCTGTAATCTTTCATTTTTTATTTTAATTTTAATCTTTTACATTAATGTTAGCTTAAGCTTCAGTTAGTTAGTTTTATTAGTCCTTATTACCTATTGTTAAATTGTGTTTTAATTATTTATGCCGGAACCATCATATTATGCTAATATAACGACGGTGGGATTGTTCAGACTAGCTGGTTATAGAAAAAACTTAAATAATAATCGGTAATCATATTCTATTATAGACGAGTGATGAAACCGCGTCGTTACGTAATCAACATATTATTATACTACTCACAATAACAAAATAATTATAATTAGACAAAAATAAAACAAACAAATATACAGCTATAATATTATTATTTGTGTGTATGTGCTGATCAGTCGTGAGTAAGTTCTCCCTTTCTCTCTCTATGTATATATATTATATATATATATATATGGGTACGTAAATATTTATATTAATATTTAACATTTTAATATTATAAAATAGTAGTAGTACAGATAACTACTGCTGGGTATAAATTATTTGGTAGTACAATGTTAAACTGACCTTTTGAAATCGTTATAGAAACATTAGAAACATGTGAAAGCAATATAGTATATGTATATATATAGAAAGAGACCTAACCCACGCTTTGTAAGATATTTAGGTAGTAGAATAATGTTAGGGATTCTATGTTTTTTTTTTGCTCGTTTTACGTTCAACTCTAAGAGTAATAGAGACTACACAGGTCAATGCTGTAAATATATGTATGTATAACACACGTGACACGTATTCTATTTTACCACCACCGCTACCGCTCTAGTGTATGGGGACATTTTTTCGTATGTTGTAATAGGATAAAAGAAAATCTTATATTGGATAATGGATGTGTACCTACATTTATTGAGTATAACCTAATATAACGAATAATATCATGATAGAAAAATAATATTTATTGCAGGTGTGATTAAACATACTTATGACATTACAGACTTGCTCAAAAAAAAAATTTACAACCTATATAGTCATACTACACAAATGAAGCACTGCAACCATTACTGACTTGCACTGTACCTATTTATTAAAAAATATATTTATTTAATATTATTTACACAAAAAACAGATATGTATAATTATAGGTATTTATAAAATTAAAATATTCAATTAATCTTTTATTTATTGATGACTCGCACTAACAATATTTGATCTTATTATGTGTGTAATTACTCGTATAATAGAAGTTTTTTTAAATAATAATTTAATATCTAATCTCATTATCATATAAAAACCACCACAAATAATAATAATTGTAAATAAATTAATAGTCAAAAATGAATTCAATAAATTTAATGATAAAAATAATTTTGTATTTTTTCAATCACACTGTAGGTACCTGGGTATATATTGTATATTGTAGCTGTGTAGTGTGTACACCATTATAATTTATACCTACATATTATTGTTATCGACGGTCGACGATGTCAACGTTTCGGTGAAAAAATAAGTAGTAACACATAATACAAACAAAATTAAAAAACAATTATATCTTTATAGCTTCTTGAGAAGCCGCACATATAAGGAAATTCAGGATTATATACCAAAATGATCGCCTACAATAAATTAATCTATAAAAGAATTAAATTGCTATTTTTTTTTTTTAATAGTATCTTATGCTACAGAGAATGAAAAAGAAATAATTGTGCGTAAAAGACGCTTTAAGTATACGGATATTCGGAATTACGGGCTATTGTACTCTCCGCTTCACCCTCTCTACGACCATATTGTATACGACTGTGCGAGTTTCACTTTTTCGGGTAGGTATACGATCGTGCGCAGTGCCGGAATAACAATAAGAACACGATTTTGACCATTTAACGGCCTATAGTTGCAAGTGAAAATGGGTTCGACGTTGCCAAATTTCAGTTATATCATATAATTATTTTTAATATTTAAATACAGCTACAAATACATCCATTAAAAAAGTATTTAAACACATTTACTCAAATACCTACGTCGTAACAAGTATATTGAAGTAAAAAAAAAATGTTATTATACCACTAATAATGGTTATATAGGTTATGTACATGAAATAATTCACGCTCAGTCTAAGCCTTAAAAGACAAAATTATGTTATAATATAGGTAGGTATTCTGGTCCTATATACGATATACCTACATTAGGGCAGGGGTGGCCAAACAGTCGATCATGTCAGAATTTATTTTTAGGTCCACGCGCCCTATATGTTTCTTAATGATTATAGTTATTCAATATACTTCATAAAAAAAAAATTTCTATGGAAGTCGATCCTCAAAGGTGAAGTATATTTTTAGTAGATCGTGACCAAAAAAAGTTTGGCCACCTTGCAATTAGGGGAATAGTAAGTTCCTACACAGTAAAAACCAGGTAAATATGTTAGTTCCTACTCCCTACCTTCCCTACCTTCCTACCCCTATAAGGTACATAATAATATGCATATACATAATTAAATATGTGCTTATTTCATATGATATATATGTATATAAATGAGACATTCTGTACCAAAATACGGCAATGTTCTGATAGAGCCCATACGACAAACGTATGTGAAAGCTTTCATTCAGGTTTTCACTAAAATTTTTATCGCTAACATCCACATATTTTTAAGACTATTAAAGAAATTCTCAAACTTTTTCAATTAAATACGTATATTAAAATAAGAACCACAATAATTAGTACCTAACACAAAATCAAAAATCAGTAAAAAATACGCTGAAAAAAGATTTCATAAATGAAAAAATTTCAAATTATACAACAAAAAAATTAATCAATACGATTATATGTTAAACTAACGTATGTATTTTTTTACCTGCTACTCTCGTTTAGGAGCGTTTACATTAGCCCATACATTATACTTTGTACAGTCCATATAATTGTTTATAAACTGTACAGTATACGTATAACACGGTCACTATAATTGTAAAAATAAAGTATACATATTTTAAATAAAAGTTATATACTTAAGTATTAAGTATATACATATATACTATATATTATAATGTAAGGTTGTAAGTGAGTTAACAATAATCAGTCGGCAGTGTGTAAATATTAGACTCGAAGTAGTCACAGGAGAAAAGAGAGGCAGATTTTGAAGGATTATTGTTTGATAACGATTTTGATTATAGGTATAGTGCACGTAAATCGGGATCGATCGTGACGGTCGTCTTTTAGTAAAATACATAATATTTTCAACTATTTATAACTTTAAGAGGATTGCATACTAGGCATTCCGAACGCACGTCTCCATGCGTTTCGAACGTCGCTATTAATCACTCAAAATTAAACATGTACTTTTATATGGGTTAATTCACACAAGTAAATGAGACGCTCGTTCTGTTGCGTCCGAACACGCTGAAATGATCATGTTAATTATGAGCGTTCCTTAAACTAAAATTAAACAATATTTTTCCAATAAATGTTCAATGCATTTCTGTTTTTAGATAACACACGAGCGATTTGAACGCCGCGTTTGTGTTTACGTTCATTCATAATTTGTACCTACAACCTTGAACAAGTTACTTCTGTAGTCTGTACTAAATAATTTATTTTTAATTTTATTGAAAAAATAGTTATGCTTAAGGACGTCCATAAGAAAATTCTCAAGGGGGAGGACAAAATTTTAATTTATCAATTAATTCATAAATAGGAATGGCTATATTATGTATATTGTCTATATTATGAAATATATATATACAATTAGTAGGGCTCGGATTTATAAGTATTTATGAAACCAAAATATGTACATATTATGTGCTAAAAAACTCAAAATATGTATTTTACTAATATGATTTATTTTAATATAATATTATTTATTTTATAATATGAGTTCCTAATGAAACAAATTATATTTTAAATAGTAAAATTATTTAAAAATTATAAAATATAAATAAAAAAAAACTAAAAAAAAAACTAAAAAGCGCGGGCAAGTGGGTACCGCTCTGCTGTACATAAGGTGCCGTGTGGATCACTATATATTGTAGGACGGTTAAATTTGAATCCAATGATAATTATCATTGTATACGAAAAACGATTTTGAACGAAGATGATTTGTCAGCCTAGGATATAATTTCCAGTGGTTGGTGAAAAATGTGGTTTATGTTTTAATGGCCTGCATACACCAACATTTAAGTTCTTTTATAACTATTGTAAGCTAAACTTATGAAAAACCTTGTATTAAATTTTTAACTCTTAGCTACTTAAACAAAAATTTTTATGAATTATACCTACAAAATAATTTGCAAATATTCAGGAATTTGACGAATTTTTGTCAATATTTGAACTTCAAATGCTAATAAAAAAAAAAATTGTACCTATGTATTCTTATAATTTTTTATTCACTATAAGAATAACTTATGAGGAACTTTGCATTAAATTTTCAAATATTTTTATTGAGCCAAAAAAATGTATGCAGAATATTTATATATATTTTAAGCAATACTGTTGTGATGAAAGTATTGAGTATAGGTATACTATATAATATATATGTACCTACCGTGTTAGTCTTACAAACAACACTTGCGGATACGATGACCTCTATTGGAAAATATTATTACACTACTACAGTACATTAATATATTTAGACACCTACATATTTCTTATTTAATGTTAAGTAATAAGTTTAAAATGAAATATTCTTTTAACGCTATTGAAGCCAGCTGTATAATACTAGATTTTCATGTTTGAAGTTGTTCTAATGTACACAAATAAATGTTAAAATACTCACAGAAGGTATGTTATAATAAATTGATTTTTAACAATAAAAGGAACTTTTCAGTCAAACCTTATGCCATATCACGCATTAAATTGTCTGGTAAATAATAATATAAACAATAGAACACATGATATTAATGTATGAATTGTATGTATTAATTAAATAAACAGTAAATTACACACATTTAGTTATTAATAAGATAAGATAAGATAATAAGATTTTTTTATTAAAACAATAGAAATAAATAAATCAAATTAAAATTGAAGTGATACTTCATTCATTTCCACACCTCCATCTTTTAATCTGCGACTGGCCTTTCTTCAAATACTCTTGTAAGAATAATATTAACTCCTACAAATTAAGTTTTTCGTTAGATTAATCAAACATAAAATATTGTAAATAAATTGTATTCCTTACATATTTGAGTCGCTCCTGTTCTATCTCTATCAAACGTATTAGACGTAATCTTCTTTCATTTGTTTGCCTTTCCTGAGTGTTTAATATTATTGAATCTCTAGAATCTTCGCTTGTCTCATCTGGTCTACAATAAAAATGTTTACATTTATTACATTTTTGATAACAAATTCTAACTCCCCGATGCATTTACTATACTATGATTTATATTTAAATTTATATTTTAATCCTTGATTATTTTAAAGAATATGTAGGTATTAAATTATTTAAATAATATATTTTTTTAAATTAAATAATATTGTATGCATATTTCTTTATAATTTATGTATACCATGAGTATTTATTTTATAGGATTGCAGAATATTTATATATATTTTAAGCAATACTGTTGTGATGAAAGTAGAAAATTAGAACCTTCAACGTGTATAATAATTAACAAACAATTCAAACAGTTATTTTATAATAATTTAAGATATTTCTTTCTTAAAAATAATTAATAATTAAATTAATATGATAAGATGGTAAGTTAAAATTATTTAAGATACTTTACCTTTATTTAATGACACAAACAACCAATCATTATATCAAATCTAAGTAAGAATGTTTATATATTATGTTTTAAATCTATAGCCTATAGGTGTACTTATGTATACATATATATTATATAATGCATTAATTACAAAAATTATGATGTAAAATCATGATTTTAAAGCATATCATTTAAATAATCATTGTAAACTCTATCACCGCCCAAGTAATTAAAGTTAATATCACCTATACCATTAATAGACACCAATTTATATAACAACCCCGTTAACACAATTTTCAGCTAAAATAATACTATAGGTAATATCTTTAAAAATTCACGTTTATCACATTTAAGACTTTAAGAGTAGGTATTATATAAATATACATATTGACATAATGTAAATTGTATTTATCGACATGTTATTATCTAATGTTTTTTTTTTTTTTTTAATATATAATATGTATATTGTATACATATAGGTATAGAAAACTATATTCAATTTTATTTATACTGAACAACGGTATTATGTGTTATGTTTTTTCACTATAATATTAAAGCATATATCTACAGTACAGCACAAAATCAGTTTTGTTTAGCGAGAATTTGACCCAACACTGTAAGACGGATACAACGTATATTTTATATATTATAATATAACGATTTAGCTTAATAATAGGTATTATAAAAAATTTAATATGCAGTTACCGTGGTTCTTCGTCATTTTGTTGCTTATCTTCCATTGCAATGCAGATAAACGATCGTTGCAGCAGGAACAGTGATTATAATAATTATCAAGGTAAACGCGTACACTCGAGGATTAGTAAATCGACTGACGACTGTACTGTTGACAATAATGTAGTACCTACGTACCTTCCGTTCCGATACCGTTGGTGATGCCGCGGTGGGGGTGCCGATGTTTGTGATTGGCCGGGCCAGGTCAGTCCGCGATCGCCGAAATTATACCTGTAAAAGGAAAGTGGTTTGTATTAATTTCGCCGGCTATTGCTTATAATATTATTATATATTACTTTAGCCAAACACTGTTTATCCCGGTGCATGTATATTGTATACCGTATCATGGCGTTTCTGTAATAGGTACATCATCTCCGCATACGAGGTTTTTTTTTTAAACGACCTTAGATAACTGCGTGCAAGGTTTTATTTTTAACACTGTAATTCCATAGGTACATATTTATTTTTCTTGTTTAAATACAAAATACAATATATACCTACCTATGTTACTTACTATAGCTGATCGCCCGTGCACTTCGTTGCCCGTTAAAAATGCCAATTCTATAGTATGATTTAAACTTAATTTTATTTGTTATTTTAATATTCTGTTTAACAGAGTTCAAAACTTAGGACATATTCATTGACCATCATTTTGAATCTCAAAAAACTTGAGCAAACATCACTTTAAAATTCGAATTTAATTTGTGGTACTTACCTACGAATGACGGATGTACTGTGTAAATTGCAAGAATCGATCAATCATTGTTCTGCAGGCTCTATGTTTATCAGTCAGTGAGTTAGTCAGCTGGTTATATTATAATTTATAGTCATTAAGCTTGGCGATGCCGGCCGTGAGACTTTCATTATATGATTATAATAGATTATATGGAAATGTTGGATCGCTTGTTTTTTCTAAGTTAATGATAATTTTTTTAATTTGTATTTAATATTCATCCTTATATATAGGTTGGTCATTATTTTTAAAACATGGTTCAACTTTATTAGGATCCAGATACGTATAAGACCAAATAATTATCTATAAGCCTATAAAACTATAACATAATAAGTCTTTGTTGTAAAAATATTTAAAAATGATTATCATCGTTATCAATTATTTAAATATACCTATAATTTTAATCCACATTTTAACTTAAATTGACTATATAAAAAAAATTATACCAATAAAAAAAAAAATATTTTTGCATAAAATATATAGCTTTAAAAACAACGTATATTTTGAGACCTTGTATTAAATTAATAAGTAGGTATTTTAACCAAATGTAAAATATACCAGCCGAATAATTTGACCAGATAACTGCACTAAAAATCATTCGGAAACTATTTTTAGAATATTATACCTCAATTTAATTAAATCCCACTCATTCTATTAACTGTAAATTAAATTACTATCATTGTGAACAATTGCAAGCGGCACCGTGACGATCGTTCTGCAGTTCTACTAGTATATGATGGTATATCTTACGGATATAATAATCCTGCATATTATGCTAACCATATGCTAATCTAATTGTGCGATTTAAGTGTCCCTTCTAAAATATCTATATAGCCATATAGGCATATCAACAGTTTAATCAGACCGGCTGCAGACCACTACAATCCGTTCAATAAACGATTTTCAGAAAGTATATGTGTTTAACAAAAAACGCATTCGCATCATACGTATATATACGCGTAACAGAAGTGGACACTGCGTTAAAGTCATTGTCGACTATATACATAGGTACGGCAGTACGGCACTATACGATATAAGTACACCGTGATGGCGAAGTACCTACATCTTATACGGATGTAATTCTGATGCCAAATCTTTAGTTTTAAGTCATTCTCTTATAAATAACACTATCATCACCATCATATAAAATACGTATTATACCTATCAGCTGCAGCGTAATCTGACTGACTGACCAATGACCATAATAAAAGTTACATTTGTTTTACATTATTGTAAAATCAATTCATTCATCACTTCGCTCAGAATGACAGAATTTAATAATCTAACATGAAATTAACTTATTGATATGGACAGATTAACCGTTTGTTCATAATTGTTATTTATGTACCTATATACAGTAGAAATACAATAATACAAAACATAACTTTTTTCAATAAACGTATAAACGTATATTATTTTATAACTTCATTTGCGATGAAAAATAATAAAATAATAATAAATAATATTTAATATGTATATAATAACAAAAATAATACCATACTAAAAATACTATTAAATTTGTTCGCGGCAGGGCCGACTCAAGCAAAAATAATAGTGTACTAGTCAAAAACTAATTTTGCTGCTTCTAAAAAAAAAAAAAAAAAATTGAGTTCTAATTTAACTTAGCTTCTTCCGGATTCTCTCTATTTTTTATGTGACATACCTACATGAAATATATATAAATATTTTAAAGAAATAACAAAAAATGTTAAGATAAAACAATATCGGGTTATTTTTATGTAGGTATATTAGATTCTGAGCGGAGCGATGAATGTATTGATTTTACAATGATGTGTTTTTTTTTTTTTTTTTTTT
>VUJU01003733.1:0-23591 GCA_009835225.1 Aphis craccivora | reverse complement strand
GTCTGAGTACTTATATTAAATAGATACTATATTAAATCTTATATGTATTTTAAATAAATATTTAAAAACCATTTCTAAGAATTATGATTCTTAATGTAGAATAAAATACTTTTAGTACCTCAGAAGTTACTCTAAATACTTGTTATAAGATATATTGATATCTACATTTCAAAAATATCATCTGCTTAACAACTTATAGGGAAAAAATGTAATTTTTATTTAAAATAAATAACTAGGCTTAGCTTCAGGATACTCCTTAACTGTTGTAAAAATCTATTTGAAAATTATGTTAGGTATCCTTAAGTTAAAATAGATTCTTAAATTAGAATTTTAATCAATTCAATATGAAAGAAAAAACAAGAGTGAGCATGCTTAGTGAATTATACTGTATTTCTACGTAAACTAATATTCATTTTTAAATAGTAATGCCAAAAAAAATTTATAAAAATATATTTTATTTTTTCAGTATATATAGATTTTTCGTTAGATCCAACTGAATGTCCAAATATGTGTGGCAGATCATATAAAGGCAAATTTCGAAAATCTAGTCTTAGGAGGCATCTTATTTATGAATGTGGAGTTGATCCTCAATTTGAGTGTCCTGCATGTCAAAAACGATTTACTGATAAGGGCAGTATGAAAAGACATGCATTAAACATTCACTTTATTAATATAAATTAATAAAATCAATTTTAATAAAAACAGATCTTTTCAACAAATATATGTATTTTACATTTTTAGATAGGTAATGCACTTTTTAGCATTATAATTGTACTGTTGCGTTTGAAAAATGTATACTTTATTAATATATATTTTTTATTAAATTGTTTCTTATTCTATATTGATTTAATTTTAAATATATAATTTAAATCTGGTCAGTTTCAAAATCATTACATTGATACATTTTTTATAATTTTTCAATTGTTAAAATTAATTTTTATTTTTTGTTGTTAAATTTTAAGTTTTACTTTTCTAAAATTCTAAATGTTGGTATAGTAATATTTTTCCAAAAATGGTACACCTAGTATTATACAATTTTTTTTAGTGTTAGACCTAAATAATAAATTAAAATACTGATAAATCGATTGGATTAAATTAACTAAACTGGTATTTTATTCTTTTACAGAATGAAATAGAAGAGAGACTAATATATAATTCAGATATTCACCGGAAGTGCCAAGCAAATTCTGATAAGCCTATAGTCTTATAGTATTTTAGAATTGTATTTGCTTGCTATATTCTGTAATATTATGTCAGTATTCAGTAATATATCACAGTATTTACAAAAATATTTATTTTATTATTTTTGTAACAATTTTCATAATTTGTGTTATAAATAATTGTATATGTATGTGTTTGCTTAAAATTAAAAATATATCCATTGTTTGTATATTGTATCTAATTTTTCAATTATAATTTCAGGACTTAATATGTTACCGGATACTTTATACTGTAAGAACAATTGTGGTCGATATTATACTGGGAAAAACAGTAAATCAAGTTTAAAGAGACACATAAAATATGAATGTGGTATTGATCCTCAGTTCAAATGTATATATTGTCCTAGACGTTTTACAGTAAAAACAAACATGAAAAGACATGTTCTTTTAATTCATAAAATCATTGGATATGTTTAAGTATTTGATACATTGGAAGCATTTTATATAAAAGTATTCAAAATTCATATATTATATTGAAGTTTTAAAAATATGAATAAAAATTAATTTTATAACTTGATACTTTGGAAATGAATGATAATGTTTAGATTTATAAAGTCTTAGATTTAAAATTATATTTTAATTCAAGAACCGTACATACAATTTATGATGACAATATAAAAATACAGTATAATAATACTAATTATATAATAATAATTTCTTAAATTTTAAGTTTGTCATTAATGTACTGTGACTAATCAATTGTTATTTTTTATCATTTCATAATTTTTTTAATTACTTAGATTAACTGATTATATTTTAATTGTTAAATAGTACATAGATTTCCACTTTTTGATGCTAAAATATACAAATTATCTTTAACTAGAGAATTTAAAAAATGATCATAAATAAGTCAAAGATGTAAATAGAACATTTTTTTTATTATTCTTGAAAAATGTTTATTTTATCTTAAACTGTAATTATTATTTAAAAAGTTTTAAATATGTATAGTTATAATGAGCTAAAATCAGTATTAATACATATATACTAAATCATATGTAACCCTTATACTTTTTTATGCAAATTTTGTATTATATTAATCTGCAATATATTATGAAATACAAGATTTAAATAAAACATTGAATTCATTAATTGAATTGTATTGAATATTTTAATTGTTATTGTAATTTTATAAATGTATAATAGTTAAATAGAAAAATGTCATCTTCTAAATTTGAAATTTGGAATTAATTTAATTATCTCTAATATACTGTTAAAAAAAAAGTAAGAAACATTTTGAGATTGTTATATTGTTAGATTTTATAATTTTGTAATAAGTATAAGTATAAGTGGCCCATGTTATTTATTTATTTGCTAATAATAAACTTAATTATACAGTGCCATAAAAGTATAACTTAAAATAATATTTAAAGATAAGATGAAACAATTTAACCAATATTTATTATTATATTTATCAGTGTTTTCTTTGATCATACAATTACTTAAAGTAACTTATTAAAAAACTGAATTATTTTAATAAATTCTTATAGTTATATATTTATCCTTAATTACTAGGATTCAGATTTAAAAACAAATTAAAATGTATTATGGAAAGAATTGTTACATATAAATTTACTTTATTTTCTATTTTAAATGAATAAAATTAAATTTTGCATTTTTTTTTCTTATAAATGCTTTTTTATTGCTCTATTCACATTTTAAGTGCTTTTTATTTTTTTTATTGTCTCAAAATCTAAACTCTACTTATATTTACTCAGTGGCGTAGCTATTCTAGGGAAATGTGGGGTAGTACCCGGGTCCCCAGAATTTAGGGGGCATTGTCGCCTTGAGAACCATTGTCTAATTTTAAAATTTATCCCCCATATACACGGTAGATATATTTTTGTAAATTCTTATTTCAACGGAAGTATAATTAGAACTAATGTAAATCATAACCAAATTTGGAGTGATTGAATGTAATATTACAGAAGTGTACACTGCAATGTTATTATTTCAAATCTTCTGCAACTTCTGGAAGAGCTAAAACAATAGCGCAGCTAGGATTTCCTGAAGGGGGGGGTGTTAATTATAAACATTAAATATTATATATTATACGTAAAAACTAAAACTTTTGTTTTAATTAATTAATAAGTATACATATTATTTTATATTTCATATTGTATTTACAATTTACCTATGTTCCTATTTTATTATAGGAAATAATTATTTAATGTATATTATAATAAAATATATGTAATAACAATGTAATATATGATACGGCTCAAGGGGGGTGTCATATCCAGCAAACACCCCCCTTGTATACGCCACTGAGCCATTATAGGACAAGATCATAAAGATTATATTATAGGACAAGATCGACTTTAACATTTATCGTTGATTGCAATTGAAAATAATATTTCTTTAAAATTAAACATAATTTTAGTTATTGATAAATTTGCAAGTATCAAAACACGTAAAAAATTGTAAGTTCTTAATACACATAATTAACTAAAGTAATAATACAACAGTTTTGTATTTATTAATTATCTCATTATTTTTATTCATGGCTACAAGTTACAATATGTATAATATTTAAAAATTTTTAAATTATATTGATTATATGATCTAAATTAATTTCTGCCCCGTGGCCCTTCACCATCTAGCTACGCCACTGTATATACTAATTACAGTATAATATTTGATTTTGTTTGTATTTAGTCTAGACTCTAGATTTAAATATGATTTATGTAAATATTTATTAATATACACACTAATAATTTAATCACTAACCTATTCTTTGCAGATTCGTATGCTGGTCAAAGATTTAAATGCCCAAATGAATGTGGTAAATCATACAAGAATAAATACACTCTTAACCGGCATATAATTTATGAATGTGGTGGTAAAAAAACATTTTCTTGTAATCTGTGCAGTAAAAAATTTTCACAGAACACTAATCTGAAGTCACACTTAGCATTAATACATCAAGTTATATCTTAACTGTTACTTAAAAAATGTGTTTGTTTTAAATATAGTTGAATATAAAACACTATAATTTATCTATATATTACATAAATCATTGTATTTAAGAGTATGTTAGCATACTGTAAACTGTTTGTGTTCCTATTGAACATGCGCATCAAAAACAAAATGCATATGCATAAATTTTTTTTTCATCTTAGAGTTAAATTACCCATTTTAAATTAGGTAAAGAAAATAATAAAACATACATTTGTACAAATATTACCTATCTTAAAACAATGTAATATTCATTAAAGTGTACAAACAATTGTTTTATTTTTAATGTTAAATAAAAATTTGAATAATAATAAAATATTAAACTGTTACGTCAAACCTTCAAAACCTAAAAAAAATATTATCATTTACCTGTATTATTGAAATAGGTGAGTTGAATCTGAAATATCTCAAAAACTATGAAGAATAAAATTTAACAAAAATAAAAGCTATAATAATTAGTTGGTTTTAGGTTTTTTTATACAGAAGTTGCACTCATTGAACTCATAGTTAATTGATTTATTTATCTACTGTACTAAAATACAGTACAATTATAAATGCATAGTAGTAGTAGTAGGTACATTATTAGTTTAATTTCTTTGTTTAATTTTATCTTTTGACATTTTATATCTTTTCTTTGACACATAGATTTGAAAAGCGTAACAGAAATCGCATTGCCGATAAAGCGTTATGGGAAATTATCTGCCTTGGCACACTGAATCTAAAAGTGTTATGTTATGTTACGGTTACCCCTGGGAACAGTTTACAAAGAATAAAAAGACATAAAATTTGGAACTTTATTGCAGACTCGTATGCAATATGACAGTTTTTTATATTTACATACATATATATTTAATTCTTGACCTTTCAACTTATCGACTCACATAAATGGACTAAAATAATGCTTGGGTTCCAAATTGATTCAAATAAGTAATGTCTATACTTGCCAATAATATTCATATTTCTAAGAAACTCATGATGATAGGATATATTTTATGTAACGTTACCCAACAAAATGGCAAAATCTTATAAACTCATAGGTATAATGTATATTATATACATTTTATAAATATTATACCTAGATACCCGTAAATTATTAATTTAATATAATTCAAAATATGGTTTTTTTTTTTAATATACCTACCATAATACATAAATAATATTATTATTTTTAAGTAGTTCCTACCTGCTAAGAAATTGATAATACTGTTTATATCTATTAATATTATAACTGCTTATTGCTTAAAATTTTTATCTTTAAGTTTAATTAATAACTTATAGAATAGTTTTTAGTATTTTTTACTTACAACGAAGGTTCAATAAAAACAAAACATTTTCATTAAATTTTAGTGAAGTAAAATTATTATTACATTGAAACCTATTTACATTTTATATATATAATGGAAAGTTATGGGACCATAAAATTTTTTTATTAAAGATAAGCTTAGTATTTTTCTGTCAAACGCACATTTGTAACTATTTAAAAATTAATTGTATTTTTATAAAAAAAAAAAGCTGATAATAAATATTACACAAAAGGACACACATATAAACATACATCATACATAATTATAAATGTACGGAATTAAAGTTATTTTGTGCTTTGTTGTTTTTGCTGGCATTTTATAGTATATTTTGTATATCTGTCCACACCTCCTAACCTATCCGTATCTGTTATAGACAGATTGAAAGACATTAGAATATCTATCTTTTTTCAGGACTTAATTATTTTGTCCATTGAAATAAGTGAATGTTAAATTAGGTTTTACTCTATTAGAATAATATTTATAATTAGGTTTTGCTTAAATAATTTCTAATAATGCAAATACAACTGTAAACAATATATTATGAAATTGTATATTAGTAAAAACTGTTCATAACATTTAAAATCCATCTATTATATTATAAATATATAACTTAAGTTTAATTCAAATTTTGATTTCAGGGTATGATTATGATCAACCAAAGAAAACTCGTTACTTTTGTCCTAATAATTGTGGTAAAAGTTATAAATTTTCTAACACTTTAAACCGACATGTAAAATACGAATGTGGCGATTTGCGTAAATTCAATTGTCCATGCTGTACAAAGGCTTTTAAACAGAAATCAGCTATGCAAGGACACGCAGCTACCATTCATAAATGTCTTATTAAATAAATAAATATTTAAGTATATATATACTTAACTTAATATTATCAATGTATTTGCTGTACTGTAATCATTTTTTTTTTATATATATATTTCTAGAGTATAATTATAAGATTTTGATCAGATTGAACTGTAATATATTAATTTATATAAGTCGCAAATGATTAAGAATAATTTCATTGTATCACAACATTATAAAAAAGTATAATTGAATTGATTGATCTTAAATCAGCTAATAGGTACACATTTTACTGATCTGTGTATGTGACAATGTACAACTACTAATTTGGGCTTTGTAAAAAATCCTGTTTCCATATTTTTCAAATAATTATTTTTAAATTTACTTTAAAGATGAATAAATTACTTATATTTTGAACTAATATTATGAATAATATTACTGAAAGTTAGTTTTTGTGATCGAATAATTTGTTATTAAAAATAGATTTAATTTTAAATCAGAAATTATTATTTATTTTTTAATGTTATTTTAATTATCAAGAAAAAATGTAATTGCTACTTATTAAATAAGTATTTTAATCAAAGTGGTTATCTATCTCAAGTTATTATTATAAATTTATTTTACTGTGCTTTGATTTATTTAGCTTTTATATTCTATGTGTCTTATTCTTAAATATATTATATATATTATAGCATACTGTACCCTATCAGTAGTGACTATTTATAAAATGATAAAATAAAGCGCTATAAAAGTATTAACATTATTCTTTTTTTTTTTTAGGAGTAAATCGATTTTATTATTGTCCTTCCAAATCATGTAACCGTGCTTATAAATTTAAGAGGAGCTTAAATAAACATCTAAAATTTGAGTGCGGAGGACAAAAACAATTTCAATGTCATTTATGTTACAAACATTTTGCACAAAAAGCCACTATGAAAACTCATTTAGTTATAATCCATAAAGTTATTGGATGAAATTCAATTGTTTAATTATTTAATGTATAAAAACAAAAATATTTTTATGTTTTCAACATTATGATAAGGTATATTATTTAAATCTTAAAGTATAAACTAACATTTTAATTTAATTAAATTTTTTAACATTTTTATTTAACATCTATTATTTTAAGTCATATGCATGTTAAGTATACTGTTAATTTATTCTATGTAAATATTTATAATAATTGTATATTATATCGGTATAATAAAAGTACTATTATTTTTATTTCTATAGTTGTGAATAAAAATGTATAATATTATAACATTATAAGAACAAATAATAATAAAATAGGAAAATATAGTTTCTGGCCACATCCATTGATTGGGGCTGAGTTATCATTTGCCATTGATGGCTCTTAGATGGATGACCACAAGAGTATAGAATTTTTAACAAAGAAGATATGTCCTATACACAAAAATATGGGTTCCACACATCTACAATACCATAACAAAATTCGCATAGCTAATGGCTATAGTTTCTGAACTATATAAAAAATGTATATATAAATTAAAATAATAATAATTTGTCTTCTTAATTAAAATTGAGTAAACCACTAATAAATATTATACAGACTGATAGAAACTTATGTTATGCTTATATAATAATAAAATCTATTATTTATAATCAATATTATTTTTATTTTTTGATATTTGTATGTATGTAAATAGTATTTAACATAACATATACACTATACACATAACAAATGAATAATGATTTTATATTGTTAACATGTAATTAAATTAAAACTAATACCATTAATTGTATAATATAATAATATTATGAAAGTAATGCATTCAGATTAAAACTGTTAACAGTATGTTTATGTTTATTACATTCACTGACTATTCACTTAATTTTTTTTTTTTCAATAATTCCTGCAAATAAAATCAATATGTGAAAATAAATCATTATTTATCCAATTGTTTATAATAAATGAACAAATTATAAACTAATTAAGGGATTGTCACACCATAATTTATTTTCTCTCTAGTTAAGTTTAGGTCAAAGGCATCTATTATATATTTTATAAAATAGACAATTTTCTGTGCATTGATAGAATAGATTATTAATTATGGTTAAATAATATAATCAAAATTATTTTTAATTAAAACATGCTTATATTTATAAAAAAATAAATATTAAAAATCTATCCAGTCAATGCACTATTTCAGGAAATATTTTTCTTTATGAAATATATAATAGGTGCCTTTACCCTAAACTAAACCAGTGAGTCGTCATCTTGAAAATACGGAATATCTTAGTTCTTATATTATGTGTGGTGGCCCCTTAATTCCAAATAATATACAATAATAATTTATATGCGAGTTATTTATGTAACTAAATATGTTATATGTTATTACTTATTTTCAGTATTCTGCTTTTATAACTATATAGTATGTATATTAAATAGTTTATGTGCATAGATAAAGTCTAATTTGTTTATAAAACTAATATTTATTTAGTAATAAAATAACATAATAATATGATTTTTTTTTTTCAGAAACTATTCAATATTATAATTGCCCTACTGTATCATGCAGTCGTATATATAAATTGAAGACAAGCTTAAATAATCATCTGAAATTTGAGTGTGGAGGACAAAGACGATTTCAATGTCATTTATGTTATAAAAATTTTGCACAAAAAGTCACTTTGAAAAATCATTTAGCTATAATCCATAAAGTTATTAGATGAAATTAAATTACTTTATTATCTTATGTCTAGAAACAAAAATTTTTTTTTGTTTCCAATATTGCAATTATATTTTAATCTTATTTTTTCCTGTTATGTAAATTGTATAAACTATATACTATTACTTGGTTTAAGTTTTAAGTATTATATTATTGTTAATAATAGGTATAGTGTTATAGAACATAATGAAACAACATCTACCTACTTTAGAATACAGACAAATAATTCGATTTTTTTATGTTTAAATTTTAAATTAATTTTACAAACAATATAAAAAATATAAGATAATTCCGAATTTGTCTTATTCTACCAGGAAAGGGGAAAAGAAAAACAGTTTAGGCATATCTTGCCATCCATATTTTTGTTTTATTTTTTTATATTTAAGTTATCTTTATTAATTCTTTAATTATAAAAGCCTTGCACTGCAGTGATGTTTTGATGTTAACAATTACATATGTAAGTGATAATTTTTTTTTTTATGTATTACCTGTGAATTTAAATGTTTAATATTATAAGAATAATTAATAAAATAATTTGCTTTTATCACTGTATATACATAAATAACTGTATAATCAAATCTAGAGAGCCTATATTTATTATATAAGCTCTCTAATAAAAACTATTAATTCTTTTTAATCTTAGATTTCTGTATATAATTATATTTTATTCAACATAACATAACAATTTGAATGGAATATAATTTTGTATTATTATGCTAACTTGTTATTTATAACTACTTAATATTAAAATATTTAAGTAAACAAATACATCTATTTTTATTAATTCTGAAATATTTTTTAGGATCTAAATCAAAAAAGAAAAATGGCAATTACACATGTCCAAATAAATCATGTAACAAAATCTATAAGTCCAAAGGTAGTTACTTCAATCATGTGAATTATGAATGTGGTGGTCGCAAGCAATTTGAATGTTGGTTATGCAATAAAAAGTTTAGCCAAAAGGGTAATTTAAAAAGTCATCTTATTATCATTCATAGTTATTTTTGTGATACAATATAATTGATGATTTTAAAATTTATCATATTTTTACTATATTTATAATTTTATATAATCATAACTACTTATTAATAACCACAAAACATCTAACCAATTCATTTTTGCCTTAATTGTTCAAATGTATTTATTATTTTCAATAAATAAATAATAATTTATGTGTGCAATTTGCTTATGTTATGTTTATTTTCATTAATATTCCTTACTGTATTTCATTAAGTATCAATAATTGATACTTATTTATTTTTTATTTTTCTTGGATAATATTACATGTATTTATAACTTATTAAATTATTAAAAAATATCATACATTTACTCTTTTTTACCTAGATATTTACAAGTTATAGAATACAGTTCACTTTAATATCATCATATTGACTCTATTCTTTTATTATATTTTTTAGATTCTAACTCGAATCATGAAATCATTGTAGAATAGTGTTATTCTTGTTAGTGTATGTATTTTTTAATGATGGTAATAATTATTATATTTATATGGTGTTAAATAGAAAAAAAGTCTATAAGAAATTATATCCAACTATTTAATGTTAAATATTCGATGAAATACACAACAATATTATTTATTAGTAGGCAGTGGCTTATCCAGGATTCATTTTATGGGGATGTTTTTGTTTTGACATTTAATAAAGTCATGGTAGGTTGGAGCAGAGCCTCCACACTCCTCCGTAATACATTAAAAACCATATATTGTTATAAATTATTATATTAATGAAAATTATTATTATAAGAAGTATATGTAAATTATTTATGGGGGGTGTTCTAACAACTATATAAGCCCCTAAATACTTCACTGTTAATAGGTATAAGATTATATCAGCTAATGAGTATAAGATTCTGTTTTAGTGTTTTCTAGTATTTTTATTATGCTTATTTCAATTTATTTTGGTAGTCCTAATAGTTATCTATATTTTTACAACTAATATTTTTAATTTATTTAAAGGTGGCTCATATATGTATCAATAATTGTTTAATGCCTGTTATTTTTAAAAGGTAACCTATTCTATCAGCACGTTATGTACACAGAATAAATATAATTTAAACATATATTTATACACATACAACATACTTACAAACCTATGTAGGTATAACCTCCTTTTTATCATAATATATTAATAATTATAATATTAGCTTTCCAATGCCTTATGAACACGGTCAGCGCACTATTATTATTCAGTATAATTTTATTCCTATGTGTAAATTTTTAATCAATTGTTTAACATTTAGATCTCCTATCTGAATACAGAAGGCAATCAAATCTATCAATTTCATATAAGTTTACATGTCCAAATTGTTGCCGAAGATATTCACACAAGCCCAGATTAGTGCATCATTTGAAACATGAATGTGGTTACAAGAGATTTATATGTAATATTTGCTATCGAACATTTGGAAGAAAAGACCACTTGAAAAATCATGTAATATGTGTTCACAAAATGATTGCAAATACATAAAAAATAATTTTGGAGTTAAGTTAAATAATCAAGATAATTAATTAAATATATTTTTTTATTTAATTGTACAACTACAGTAGGTCTTGTCCTAAGACTGTTCACCAACCGACCTAGATTTTACCATAAAAAACTTTGTAGTTAATACCTACTTATAATTAAACTTATATTTTACTTATACTTTTACTTATATTTTTAAACACCAATTATGTTCACTTTTTAAAAGCGCCTATACTGTTTGTATATTAGAGATATATTTAACAATGTAAAGTTATTTAGCAAAAATAATTTGAGGTATAGACTAAAGAATGTACTTATGTATTAAAATATTTGTTATATCTACACTTGTATAATGTATTCAATTAACAATATTTATGAAAAATATATTTTTAATCAATGCTTATTTAAAATAATATATATCAAATATACCAAAAAACCCATATACTTATAAATGGGTTATACAATATGCACATATTATAGGCTTGCCATTTGTCATGGTTGTAATAGCATGTCCCGGTTAATAGAAACCAGACGAAAATAACTTTAATACCTATTGTAATAACAAAACATGAAATAATATTAAGAATAATATAATATACAAATAATATAGCTGTATTGGAAAAAATCCATTTGATAGAAAATATTAAAATTAGCTTATGATTAATAAATGTAAATGAAATAAATGTAGTTTATGTAAAAAAAATTGTATAATATGATGTCCCGGTTTGGTGATTTTAAAATCTGGCAACCCTAACATATTTTACTGTAATATGTATATTGTACACAAAATATTTTATGTAAATATAATATTGGTGTCCTAATATGTTAACATTTATAAATATTACATAAATCTTAATATTTAAATAACACCCATATCATCTTCTGTTGAGCTAATAGCATGTATTAATTTGTTTAATATTGAAATCATTGCATTTTTATTTTATTTATTTATTTTTAATTTTAGTTAACATTGTTATTACATTTATATATATATGTATATTTTATTAAAAAATTGTAGAATCTCATATTTATGTGCTTTCTTTTCTTTGGCTCATATTTATGTACTTAATGTTTATGATACTTGACAAATCTGATTTGTATTTATTGTTTATACTGTTAAGTGTTTATTGTTAAACTTTAAATGTGAATTTTGGGTAGGTATCTACCTAGATAAAATTTTAATAACATATCATCTGCATTTTTATTAGATTTACCGTTTTCACCTAACTCCTATGTTAATCTATAATCACACATTCACACAATAAGAATTCATTTTTAAATTAAAATATAATGCATATTTAATGATTGGAATTTTGTTAAATTAGTATATGTGAATTTATTATGTTATGTATATCTGAGAAACAGTGAGAACTAGATACTACATGAAATAATGTTATATTGTTTTTGTCTATTTATCTATTTTTTAAACAACTTGGACCAGGGTATGCTATATGATCTTACTATCTTAGTCATGTATTTTAAGGAAGAATATAAAATTTATGATTTTATGAAAAGATTTATACATAAATATATTCAATTAAAGTAATTCAGAAAAAAAAATAACTGGTGCGTGTTGCAAGTACGCGCGTATGAAGTGAAACTACTTTACTATTTTACTAAAAGTATACGAGAAAAAAAATTAATGACGTGACTAACAGGTTGGAATAACAGTTTGGGTCCATCACAGCTAACCGGCATATTTAAATCGAGGCTTATTGCTCGTAGACTTTTTTCGATATATTGTTAGAATTATCTAGGATGCACCACGTGGAGGCCATATATCTAGTATCCCATACATTTATAAGAATGTTTGTTTATTTTTTGAAAATAATGATGACGATCTGAATCATTTATATATAAATATTATTATTGAGATTCGAGGCATAATCGTTTAATAGTGAATAGCGATGTGTGTGGTGTACATCCTTAAGACTTTTTTTTCTAGAAAATAATAATAATAATAATAATTGTGTTTCTATACTAACAATAACAAACGTGACGTTCTGATCAGTGGGTCACGGGACTAAATATTTTTGTCATACCCTCAGTAAAGAAGTTTCACTGCAAAAATATATTTTTACAGTTCATCTTACTCAAAATAAATGTGAGTTCTAAGAGGACGTTTCACTATATGACAAATTGTCTTCAACTTATAAACGTACCTACAACATAGAAAATCAAAATTTTGTTTTCAGCAGAACCGATTTTATAATGTATTAGCTAGATGCTAGAATAAATTTACCTATTTTCAATCTTAAAAATAAAAACATTATCTCTGTTTGCGCATTAATTTTTTATGGCATTTCAATTTTTAATCGAGTTATTTGGATATTAAATATTAAAATTGAATTATGTTCATGAGTTCATGGCTCGCTAACAAATTAAAAAACAACCAGTAAAACCTCGTAACTTCAATGATAATAAGACCATTTATTCTAATATTAAAGCTTTAACAATAAAAAATGACTTTCTTGTACTTTTATAAGAAATATCTACGCAGTTATGACGTCTTAAAATAAAATTTAAATCATGAAACAAATATTATAAGTTCTGCTTACCCTAAACTAAATTTGGTAATGATGTATTTTTATTATTATAATTCATTATTACAGGGTGTTTCAAAAGTCTTCACCCGATTACGAACTGATATAGTTCAGCAACGGTTTATCGCAGATTAATGACCAATGTATTAATGGAAAGGTTAGATAATCAAGTTTATTTTAAGTTATCTAATTGATAAATTGGGATGGTTCATTCATCTAAAATGGCTACGGCCGATAAATTTGTCACCGTAATGGCGATGGATTGGACATAAAAGAAACGACGATTTAGTGATTCATCCCTGGCCACCACGTTCCCCTGACCTCACAGTGTGTGGTTTTTTTATGGGAGTATGTAAAAGAAAAATATATATGTACCACAATTATCTAAAAACTTAGAAGAGCTTAAAATCAGAATCAAAGATGTTATTAATGCTGTGACATCAGATATGATCAGCAACCTTTCTAGTATGACCCCAGCAAACATTTACGCCAAATACACCACCATTACGGTGCCAAATTTATCAACTAGATAACTTAAAATAAACTTGGTGATTTAACCTTTCCATTAATACATTGTTCATTAACTTGTGATAAATCTTTGCCGAACTTTATCAATTCTTAATTGGATGAAGACTTTTAAAACACTCTGTATAATGAAATATTAAATGTAGCTATAGTTATTTTATTAAGATCTTCAATTCATCACAAGAGAATAAAAATTTAGACAATTTTCATTATTTTTCAGATTCAGACACAAAACAATTGAGATTTTTTTGTCCTAATAATTGCGGAAAATCATACAAAATAAAAAGATCAGTTGGGAGACACCTTAAATTTAAATGTGGAGTAGAACCAACATTTGAATGTTGGATTTGCCACAAAAGATTTGCATTAAAAGAATCGATGAAAAAACATGTGGTTCAAAAACATAATTAGTTGTCTTATTATTTTTAACCATATTATCAATTCATTAATTTGAACTTTCGTTTAATGGTACCTACTTACAAGTTACAACGTCAAATGTTGATAACATTAAGAATCTCCAACATAAATATGACTGTATTTAGAAATAATTAAAAATACTTATTAAGTTACTAAAGTAATAAAATAAATCTATCTATCAATAAAATTTCTTTATTTTTTAATACTTCGTTGTAAGGATTCAATACAATTTTAATATATATTTATATAAACTAATTTCGATTAATTAAGGTATTTTGTTTTTTGTCTAGCTTTACTATAGCTATGTGAGACATTCAGTGAATAACGTTTTGACGATTTTAGAAACACTACATCTCATATACAATATTGATTCTTAAGATAAAATACTCTAGTGTTAATTTTGTGTATCCTATATTAAATTAGTTATAAGTTATAATCTATAGTTAATAATAATTTGTATTAAATAAGCGTTAGAATTGATGTTATTTTTAATAGAACAATAAATATAAAACATTTGTCAAATATATTTATATGTATTTTTTATTTTTTTTTTATTTTACTAATTTACTTCTATAAACATTAATTTATAAGATTATAATCAATCATATTTTATCTATGGCCTATGTCGTTGGGATCAGCAATAAACGTCCTGCGTGCCAAATCCCGACGTAGAGGGGAAATAACTGAACTGCCAAAAAAAATAGGTTTTTTTAATGCCGATTCTACACACATAATAGATATTTTATTTATTTTTATGATGTATTTGGAGATTACTATGGCGTTCATGATTTATCATTAATTATTGACTGTAATTTTTTTCAAATTTTCTGGAACACCATATATAATTTATTTCTACTAAGTAGGTAATGGTTAATAATTATAAATAATGCAATAATGTATGTTCAATTGATACAAAACTAAGAACTTGATGAACTTAGCTTAGTTTTATGCTTAGCTATCAAGTATACTTAGGTATTTATCTGTAGATATATTATATTTTATTTTTATTAAATTTTACGTTTTGAATTCCAGAAAACTAGTAAATTTATCGTTTTACAGAATCAATAAGAACAACATATTATTACCACAAGTTCTGTGCAAAATCGTATAAATGCCTATAAACAATTATTGAAAATAAATGTAATACTAGCTGGCTCATAATATCATTATTACATTTCTAAACTGTAGAATATAATATATTGTCTGTACATTTTACATGCAAAATATATTTATATTGAGCTTTTTACATCGAATAATAAGTATAGGTACTTAAATATTACAATTTTTATTAATGTTTGTAATAATAGGAAAAAAATTACCATTATTTTTTTTTTACATATAGGTATTTAATTACGTTGTGTTCATAGCTTTTGCTTACACAAACATAAATAATCTTAACAGAATAAGTACAATAATAATTTTGACTGTCGCTGCAACCGTTATTCAGAAACTACGAAATTAAAAATATGATAACTATAGCAATGATATTACAAAATGTCCTTACACATGTATTATTTTTGAAAATATTTAGAGTTTATATTCTAATTGGCCTAATAAAATACTTTCTAAAAGCTGTGCGAATTACAAATATAAACCCATATCGACGCTTTTGCTACGATGCTGCCACGATGACATACAATTGTATGTTAACAGATCAATAGGTATTGCAATAAAAGGGGTAAGAATTGACACTTCATACAGCAACACTTTTTTTGCTACATATACCTAATTAAAATACGTCAATGAATTATGTTGATTTACTAGAACACTTAGGTTCTACTAGGAAATTTGTTTGTCCCTTTAGATCATTTGTACCTTTTATTCCATTTACCTATATGTTATTTTTATAGACATTTTTTTTTTTACCATTTGTTAACACCTATTTAAATAAATTATATATAGTTTCTTTGGTTCAATACTTTTAGATTCTGAACGAAATTATGAATATGTATTGATTTTACAATGATGTGGGGTTTGTGTGTGTGTGTGTGTGTGTGTATGTGTATGTACAGCATAACTTGTCGAAATAAATCTTCAATTTCAAACTTCCGGGATGGTTTCCGACGATAAAAGTGAATATTTTTCACCTATATCACCTATAGAGGTGGTTTCCGATGTAAAAGTAAATATCCTTGTTGCATTATAGAGGTCAAAAGTAAACATCTTAGAACAGTTTTCAAAAAAATCACGAAAAACAGAAAAAAAGTGACGGAAAAACGGGAATTTTTAAAACCAGTTTTCGACCAAATCAATTTTTTAAATGATTGTAATTTAAAAACTAATCACTGTAAATACTTACCTTTCTTGTGATATTTATGGACAACTGAAATTTTTGATTTTTTTTTTTTTGAAGTGTAGAAAAAAAACTTGAAAATTTAATATTCGGTTATTGTAATAAAAAAAAAAAAAATCAAAAATCGTTAGCAAAATTGTTTTTTATATAAGCGTTTATAGTTCTATTTTTTACGAAATATGTCAAAATCGCTAAAATTTGCAAGTAATTTTATAGTTGAAAAATCATAAAATTGTGTGTGTTTATATCTAAGAATAAAAAATCCAACACTATGTTTTCCATTAGTTTTCTCTGATGTAGCTATAGAGAAAACTCGAAGCATCATTAGGTATAGGACGGAATAGAAAAAATTTTAATTGCGTTTGAATTTTAAATTTTTACGAAATTGCGTAACAATAACGATTTATTCTCAATAACGATTTTAATTATTTCTTTTATTCAAAAAGTATAAGTCATAGGTACTTGAAAATTTCACTAGTTATTTAGACTGACATTTTCTTTACATGATTTAATTTTCTAAATATTTCGTTTATTTTAATTTGAAATATTCGTTTTTGTTTTTGTTTAATTTTTTTTTATATATAAATATCGATAAAATTTTTTTTCTCTAAAAATATGGTCAAAATACTTGATAACTAGTAGCTAAGAGTTGAAAATTTAGTACAAAATTCTCCATAAATTTGACTTACAATAATTATAAAGGAACTTAAATTTTGGATTATTCAGGCCATTAAAACATAAATCACCTGGAAATTATATCCTATGCTGACAAATCATCTTCGTTCAAAATAGGTTTTCGTAAACAATGATACCTAGCTATCATTAGATTCAAATTTAATACATCAATTATTGTGACAAGTGACCTACTGGCTACTATACAGCAGAGTGTTACTCACTTGACCACCATATTTTATTCATAATAAGTACAGAAATCCAAAATTGAATAAAAAAAAAAGGATAAATATTCTTTTTAGGATAATACATTTTGAAAGGAAGTATTCTTTTAGTTGTTACACAAATTATAAAAAATAAATAGATAAAATAAATGGAGAAAAATATATCTTTTCGGTACTTTTTTTTTCAAGTTTAATTTTAGAATTTTGTTTATAAAAATGTCAATTGCCGCAGGCACTCTTAATTTTGCTAGTGGAGAGTAGTGGAGGAATCGGTTTTTTGTCCTACATCCTATTACCAATAATAATAAATATAAAAAAACTATCGACATGATATATTTTTCATTTATTCCAGTGATTTAAAAAAGATTCGGCGCTACTGGTAATGAAGATTTACCTAATACCTAGTTTTTAAATGCTGATTAGTAATTTGTAACTGTTAACTTTAACTTTCCAAAGTGTTGTTTTTACTAAGATATTGTGAATTCTTCCTATTAATAGAACAAAATAAAATGAGTAATTACAAGAATACGTTAGTTGAGCCAGTTCGAAAGAGATATGTTATATTCCACGTTGCAATCTTTAATTCCACAGTCCGTTTTCCATGTCCTAATTTATTTTCAATTATCTGTGTCCGAGGCTGATTTTTTTATGGTATCACATATAAAAACCCGGGAACATACAAATTTTTACAAGGTGAGGTTGTTAGCCCCACGCTAAATCCCCAACCTGGAGAACCAGTCTACTCCAACCAATTAAGATCAAAATAGGGAAAACTGAACCAACTAATTAAAGTCAGTTCAGAGCTCGGGGCCCCGGGTTTGCTATACCCGTCGCACTATATTAGTGCTCCCCTGAGGATAATTACAACTCATAAGTGTTAATAATTGTATACATTTTATTATTCTTATTTTGTAAACATTTTATAATTTTTTTTTTTTATGTAATGGTGTAGAAGATATGTATAAGTATGTACTTTACGTTTTAACTTTTAACTCCCTATACCTATACCTTTTTGACTTAAATTATTGTGTCCCGAATTATAAATAAATATACGTAATTATACGTATATAAATTATAAATAATAAATATCCGTTTGGATCAGTAATAACGACCTCTCTATTTTAAATAATACTGTACATATATTATTATATTTTGACTTACAAAATAGGTTACCAGAAATAAGATCGCGATTTTTTCAAAAAAAAATTAGTATAGGACTTATACTTTAGATTATGTTATTATTTTTTCCCAACCTTGAAACCCTTTTCCTAATTCTTACTTTTACTATCCACCATGATAATAGTATGGATCGTATATAAACGATGCGTACTTTTGTTTTACAAACTAAATTTAAATGCAATACATATTTTATATTTATAAATTTACAAATGTATGATGCATACTACAATACATTATGCTAAATGCTAGTATACAGCTTGCTATACTAATAAATTATTTTTATTTAAACATTAATAAATGTTTTTTTTTCAGAACAAAAAAAAACAAAATTGTCTTGCCCAAATAATTGCGGAAGATCATATAAAAATAAATCCTCGATTGGTCGACATCTTAAATTTGAATGTGGAGTGCAACCACAATTTATATGTTATATTTGCCACAAACGATTTACTGATAAACAATCAATGAAAAGACATGTATTCCTGGTTCATAGACAGTTATCGTATGAATGATAAATAGTAACATATCTACTAGCTAAAACAGCGTCTAATATTTTTATATTGTATAAAATATACTTAAATACAAAATACTACATATAACTTTTATATAAGAATTAATGCTATTTTAATAATATTAATAAAAATGTATGTTATTATCAATTATATTAAAAACCTTTGTACAATTATACACCTATGACCTCAGGTTTTCACAATCCTGCTTTTAGTTCCTAGCTTTTAGTGCTTGAATAGATGAAGATAAGGATAAAGGTCTTCTTCTAATTTTTTTTTAATATTTTAATGTAGGTAAATAATGTAACTGTATAGATATATCATATATAAAATATTTTTCAAGTAAATAGGACATTAGACATTGATATTTACCATTTCAAAAAAATCCAATTACAGATTCTTATCCCCAGAGTTCTTCTTCCTTACGTTGCAAAAATTAAAAAGAACAATTGAAAATTTGTGCGTAATTCCACAAATAATTTATAATAGCATTTGAAGTTTAAATATTAATGAAATCGGACAAATCGGATATTCACATATGAAATATAACGATTTCTTATTAAATCATTTATATTATTTTGTTACCTTTATGCTTAATTCAAAAATTATTTATAACGAAAACTTTTTTATTTTCTATAAACATTGCAGTGTAATTTTTAAAGTATTTAGATTACATTATTATAACTGTTTATACCATAAACTTTTTTACTTACACCATTTAAAGGTGCACCGGTAAATATAACATCTATTCATAATATTATTATATGCTTACCGTTAGATTCTAATTAAAAAATTATATACTACTAATAATAAATATAATATAAGTAATACTGCGTCTCCTTTCTGACGGCTTCCATATATCGTATTTTGTACGCAACGATTTTTCATTAATTAATATTCGTGTAATTCAAAATTAACTCATAAATAATATTTTATTTTGTTTTGTTTCTATTGGTGATTAGTTCTGAATTGACAGATTGTATTTTATTTTAATGATTAAATTTAGAAATATTCACAAAAAAAATATTTATGTTTAGTATTTTATTGTATAGGTAATAAAAAAATATATATACACATATTATTATGTATATGGATGTAGCCATTTTCCTCCAAAAACGAGATACCGTTTTCCTTCACTGTCCATTTTCCTCCAATAAATGAATAATTTAAATTGTCATTCGTTATCAGAATGTAAATTAAAAATAAAAGAACAAATCAATTAATATTTAAAGTATAATTATAATATAATATAAAGTACCTACTCACGTCGATAAAAATGCATCAATCAATAAATAAAATAAAATAACAATAAAAAAATAATAACATTAAATTAAATTAAATTAAATATTTCAAATTAATAACAATAAAAAAAGAGATTGGCGATAACGCAACTAACAATATGAAAAATAAAATATAGTAAAAAGAGAATGAATATAATAAAAAAGTATGCATGTCGATAAAAAGGCATCAATTAATAAATAAAATAATAAATTAGTAAATGTGATCCTAGCCATACTCTATTTTTATAATACGGAACGCAAAACTACAACACTGATTAAAATATTGGAGGAAAATAGACATAATTTTAGTTAAAAAAAAATGTGGAGGAAAATGGAAACCAAGCTTTTTATTTTTGGAAGAAAATGGTCCCCCTATATATATGTATATAATCAGTGTTCTGTGTACCTATTCGAAAGATTATAATTTATAGTAATTGCAGATAGGTAACAAATATGTATTAAATAGTTAAAATAAAATTATAAAATTCCAAATTAAAGAAAAATTATTCATAAATTATGTATTATTAGTTATCAACTATAACTCAACTTTAACCTGATTGCTTTACCTACCCAGTTTTTCGCCCAGTTTTGATTTTTTAGAAATCAGTTCACTAAACTTTATTATAGATATATCATATGATATTGTACTTCTGTCTCCCTATTTGTTTACAATATCATTTTAATAAAAAATGTTCTCAATGTCCATAAAAGACAAAAAATAATATAAATAACTACCAAATAGTTTTATTTTTTTATGATTTAGTAAATTGATAATTAATATATCATAGAATGTACCTATTTAGATTTAGTTTTGAAAAATATAACATTGAATTTCTTGATTGTCAAAACAATTTTTATTATCTGTTGATATTATATTGTAATAGTATTCATTAAATATTCCTTTTTTTCAGACAAAGTGGAATCAAGATATTTTTGTCCTCGCAACTGCGGAAGATCATATAAAAATAAATGCTCAGTAAATCAACATCTTAAATTTGAATGTGGAGTAGAACCACAATTTATATGTAATATATGCCACAAAAGATTTGCATATAACAAAACAAAGAAGAAACATTTAATTTTAGTACACAATATTTTCGATTAATTTATTAACTAAGTAATTACATTTTTTATTATTAAAGACAACAATTAAATTTAAAAAAAAAATGCTCAATACATTGGTCTTTGTATAGATTATTATCCTGAAAATAATTAATTCCTATGGGCTATGAATATTAATTACCTATCTTAACAAATATTAAAATCTAATATTAGGATTTAAGAAAATGTTTATAGAGTTAATTTGTTAATGTTGCACGTGTAGCAACCTGTTATTTAACATACTTAATTAAACTCAATCGACAATCTTAAATCTTAATTTTTGACTAATTAGTCAAAATCATGAATATTTGTAAATTATTTTGTAATTAAAAAATTATAAAAAGTGTTGTACATGTACAACTGTATAAATACCTATTAAATTTTCAATGCTTATACAAGATTTTACATAAGTTTGGCTTACGAAGTCAAAAATTCACGCGTAAAATAATGATTTAATGTCAACTAATTTTAGACTTTTGTTTATAGTTAAAATTATTACTCGTATAAGCTGCAGAAACTTGAAACATACACCGGCTGTTTAAACTTTAAATTGCGATTTTCTGTACGTGATTTAATTTTGGGGTATTCGGGTTATTAAAATAACATAAACCACTTTTTCATTATCCACTGAAAAATGGCTACAACTCATTTGTGTACTGCAATTTTGGAACAATAGAACCTTTTTTCGGTAAAATTTAATTACAAATAGGGTACCTATGCATAACCTGCGTACCTCTCCAAATTTCGAATTGGTCATTACTGATGGTGAAACTCTATACTCAAACATTTTCTTTCACTCTTTACAAGGCTTAAGACTTCGTCTGATCATCACCTAACCTTATAGATTGATCGACAATTTGTTCACTATTATTATTTACAATACCACTAGAATTAAAAAAAATATTATGTAGTAGGTAGGTACAACAAAAATTAAAATCTCCATTTTTTTAATTAACTGTATTCTCAAAATTTGTAATTATTTTATAAACAAGGTTTTCTTTTCGTGTTCAACAAATAGAGTCTATTATTAATATGCCGTAATCGGAAACTTAACTTAAGTGTATAAGATATTTGTTAAAACTTATAAGGTTAGGTTATAAATTATCGCTGGAAACGTTTTATAAAAATAGTATAAGAAATTTAGCAATAAAGGTTAAAGTTTATCCTACACTCCCACAAGGTTCATGTATTTGGGCGAGCATGGTAATCGCGATTATTATACATTACTGATAAGCAGGGCTAGGATTTGTATGCAACAGCATGTTTTTTTGCATTGTCCAAATGGAATTTAAGTTATTGTGACCATATTTAAAAAATAATAATACAGGACAAAATTAATAATAATAATATTTTTTTTAAATTAATACATAATGCCTTAATAATTAATATAAATATA
>VUJU01003732.1:3002-23597 GCA_009835225.1 Aphis craccivora | reverse complement strand
AAGTAGCTTAGACTTAGAGTTGAATATTCAATACAAGATTTTCCATAAGTTTAGCTTACAATTTATAATTATTAAAGAACTTAAATTTTGGTGTATTCGGGCCATTAAAACATAAACCACTTTTTTCACCAACCACTGGAAATTATACCTATTCTGACAAATCATCTTCGTTCGGAATCGTTTTTCGTATAATTGGTATAACATTCATTGGATTCAAATTTAACACTCCTATAATATATAATAATGATCCACGCGGCACCTAATGTACAGCAGAACAGTACCCACTTGCCCGCTTTTTTTTTTAACTATAAACGTTTATAAAAAAAAAAAAAATGTGACTAACGATTTTTGATTTTTTTTTTCTTCAACTACATTTAATTAAGAACATCTCATAAGAAACCTTGTATTAAATTTTAAATTTTGGAGTGTTCAAACGGCGGCAGTGATGGTCTCGACGCGGTCGGCCACCTGCAGCTGGTCGGGAATTATTTTACAGAATGGTATAACGCGCCAGAAGACGTTTGGCGTTATTACTCTCAGGACGCTGTTTGATAACGTGGCGGCATCGCGGAGACCGGCAACGACGAAGACGACAATGGTGACTTCGATCAGTTCGATCGCTGGTCGTCCAGTCGATAGTGACGGTCCGGTGCCCGTCCGGTCAGCTGCTGGTCGTGGCGACGACGGAGATGTTCACGCAATCCTTCGTCGTCGACTACACCGCGTCCGGGTCGTTCGCCGTGGTCGCTTCCGCGCGCGATGATGGTGAGACGCGCTGACGCTGATCCGAAGACGCCGCTGTCGCCTCCACGATAAGATACCCACTTACTTGATTCAATTGTATGTTCAAAATCATCTTCAATTTTTGAAAACCAATAAAGCAATTTACTAATAACAAAATTAAACAAAACCAGTTTTCGACAAAATCGATTTTTTTTATATGGTTCGCAACCCAAAAACAAATTACTGTAAATATTTTAATTTTCACTAGATGTTTATAAATAAAATTTTTTGTTTTTTTTTTTTGAGCTATTTAAGACAACTGACATTTTCAATGTTTCTTGAAATTTTGATAAAAATTTTAAAAAAATTCAAATTTAATACATCTGTTATAGTGAATATCAGAATATGTATAGTATGTTACAGTGCAGAGCGTTACTCACTTGACCACCCTATTTTATTTTTTTGAAATAGACAAAATATCAAAAATTATTTATAATATAAAATGTCGTATAAATGTAAACTTTCAATAGGTACTCATAAAGAATTTACTTAGGTTTTAGGCAGAGGCGTATTTAGGATTTTGCTGCCCTGGGTTACTCTATGGGGTACCTACACATTTTTTTTTACAATTGTTGAAATCAGTTTAAAAATAAAACCTTCCAGTTAAATTTACTTATTAACTGCCCCCCCAAAATGCTGCCAGGGCAATTGCCCCCCCCCCTAAATACGCCACTAGTTTTAGGTAGAATTTTTTTATGTATATAAGTCAAAAACCTTATTTCATTAAATTTTCAAATCTTAAGTATAAAAATTAAAATCTTATAATGAATTTTTGTTAAAATTCTAACTTTAACGCTTATAAAAAAACTTTGTGACTATAGTTTTTTGATATTGTTTAATTGATAAATTAACAATTTATAAGAATCTTTATTGTACTTATATACATTTTTAAATATTTCTACCCAGCAAAAAATTTTTGATCGACATTTATAGAAAAAAATATTTTTCACACATCATATAAATAGGTCAAAAATAGTCCAAATGTTTTGATAATTTAATAATTAAATTTTAGTAAATAGAAAATTATAATATTAACAGTTGGTGAACATTTCAAGTATTGGTTACGGTTATTCGTTTTCAAGTTTTATAAAAAAACAAAATCGATTTTGTAAAATATTGGATTAACCTACGTAAAATTCCCGTTTTAGTCGTTTGACCTTAATTTTTTTTCTGATTCAAAAAAAGGACCGGTACATTTTTCTTTTGATCTCTGCTAAAACAAACAAAATCCAATTTGTTACCAGAAACGGCAGAAACCATCCTACCATCCTCAAAGTGGAAAATCCAACCTTTTCCTTTTGACTACTTATCGTGTACCTACTCTCACATCTTGGTAAAATCGATACATTCATTGCTCCTCTAAAAATCTAAAGTGTACCTTGAAATTAAAGTCTATTCTAAATACTAATTTACTATAGTCGGACGAGTGACGGGCCATCTACGCTCAGAATCGTTTTTCCTATACTATACAATGATATATTATTGAATTCGAATTTAACAAAATGAATAAATAAAGTAACCTATTTGATATATCTTACTGTGCTGATATTTTAATATTAATATGGATTCATGAGTTCATGACAAATTAAATATGTATATATTAATGTATTGTTTGTCATTATGTCGGTGTAAACATTTTAAACCGATGAAAAATGCGAATAAAAAAAAATAATGAAAATTTTTTAAGCACTGGCGCATGCGTGAAATGTTGGAATTTGTCCCGAACTTATTATATAATCAAACCTGTGGCCGGCCAGTCAGCTTATAATTTAATATAATATTATTTTATCACTGGCTAAAGACGTCAAAGTCCGTGGTAACTCGTCACTATATATATATATAGTATAATACTATATAAGTAGGTATAGGTGTAATAATATTACGAATTTACTACTGTATTATAATCAGCTGTGACCGCGGCTACTGTTATTATACCTGGTAAGTGGTGGTGAACCCGTCCTGTCCGTGTCGTTGCTGATAACGTTAGTATAATAATAATAGTTCTTACTAAATTTATTGATCCGAAAAACGAGTAGTATTGGTGCGTAGCAGATGATTCTGGGCTCTGGCATAGTTGTTTTTGCGATTTTTTTTCCGTTTTTCGTTTTTTTTTTTTTTTTTTTTACCCCGTTTCGGTCGTCCACCGACACATCCAGGAACGCTCCAACACTTCTAACCGCGGGGCCGCACTCCGCGACTTCCGACGGTGTCTCCGCGGGATATGCGGTGGTGAGAGACGGCGTTACGTCGTCGTCAGACGTCTTCTCGCCGGTTCGAGCGGTTAAGCTCGCAAGCAAGTAAGTACCTCTGTATATATCAGACAATTCTGGACGACCCGGTTCGACGGGATTTGACGTTTGAATTGACTACATTTATCTCTGTACTTATGGTGTTTTTGTATGTTATGAATGTGCTCTTGTTGGTGTTGACGATGGTGGGGGGTCGTCACTACATAATATTCCCCATAGATGTTGAGATTTTAGTTGCTTGTTTGTCGGGTAATTAGATCTTTTGGAGTGGATACAAGTCTACAAGACTATACCGTTGACACTTATGGATGAAAACATTTGGTTGAAAGCTGATGATCGTCAGAAAGTACGATTGGTGCACTTTGTTATTGATACCTATGGTTGTGTGTGGAGGGGGGAGGTGATTGATAGAGCAAATTTGTTTTATAGCGTTGTTATTATTCTATAATGGCAACTACAATATTTTTAAAAGTATTAGAAATATTATTTGTTTGTACTAGAGATGACCAAAGAAATTTCCTAGGAATCAAAAACAAACTTATTATTATTAATTTACTGTAATTTATCCATAAAAACAGATATTAAAATGTAATTAAGCTGCTCAACAGCTGTAAGCTACATAAAATGTAAAACAGATTTTTCAAAGTGTATTTCATTTAAGACCTATATTTCAATACCTAATTGTTGTGTGTATACTTATCATATTTTTATAAATTATTTATTTGTACCTATCATCTGCTTACTTAATTATGGTAATTCTCAATCAAACATAATGAAATTGTTGCTTAAGGAACTATATTATTCGTTGAAACATAATATTTTTCATTTATATAGATTATGTTTATAAAACTCCTTGAAATACCTTTGATATCTATACCTATTAATTATTAGAAAGTCATCTGTATGGAACAATATTTAAGTTATAATCTATAGATAATGACTAACCATCATCATTAATATCAGTAAATTATAAATATTTTATCTAATTACACTTGGTGTGTTTTAAAATATTGTCATTACCTACTTAAGAATATCATAATATTCCTATGGTAGCTATACATTTAAAATAATATTAGTTATGTAATATGTAGGCTATGATTAATATGTAATTATATGCAGTATGATTAATATGTAAAAAAAAAAAACTGTTAATCAGCATTTTAGTTTTGACTTAATAAAACAGAAAATTATAAGTACTTAATAACCCCACTAATAACTCATTTTTTGACAGTATTATTAAATGTTGAGTTATTGAATAAAACATAACACAAGTGTTTCTTTTATATTTGACACCAATAAATACTCTAGTAATATTTATGTAAAATTTACTATACTGACTGTGGATTTTTTCTAATATTGCATAATTTCATAAATAAATACATTCATCATTTCGTTCAGAGTCTAAAAAAATTAAGGAAAAATCAACTAGGTAGGTAGATTTATTATGTTTCTCATATTTTTAGATATTTTCTCCTGCAAAATATGTATGTTTTTGGTTTTAGCAAATATCTATAATTACTATTATTTATTATTTTTTAAATATATAACTCTTTGCTTACTTTTAAAAATTAGTTCTTTTTTTTTTAATTTAGCCTCTTAGTATTAACTTTTTTTTAAGTTTTCTGTGATTTGAAGAGAAAAATATGCCTTTGTTTGTTAGTATTGGTAAATGGTAATAAATAATAAAACAAATTATTTTGATATTTTGTCTGTCACATTACCTCTTGGCTATTTATATCATTAAATATACCTATATCGATTTAATTATTTAATTTATTTATCATTTAATTATTTTTTTTGGAATTTTTAACCATTTAATTTATCTACAATTTTAAAATAATTGTGTCTTCGAACATATGCCATCATTTACTAACATAAATTACCATATAATAACAAACATGTTTTTTTATAATAATTTCATTGATGGTCATCATAATAAGTAATAACTAATAAATTAGGCAACTAATTGTTTTTTTTTGTTACTATCAGTGTATTGTATTATATTATGATTGGGATTTGTTTATGCATTACCCATATAAAAATTATTGGTTAAAAAAAATACTGATAACATTATTCCATATCATTTAAGCATTGTGTAATATTATTTTACCCTTTATTTTATTTTTGTTTCAAACTTATAATATTAAATTTAGTCATTTTTTTTTTTTTTAATTACATTTCTTCATTTTATTTTAGATTTATAGAATAGTATTCCATCTGCAACTGCAAGATGGATAATATGGACGACCCCTCTCAAGGAGCAGATATATGCAGGGTCTGCCGATCGGAGGGCATGCCAGAACGGCCATTGTTTCATCCCTGCATTTGTACGGGCAGCATTAAGTACATTCATCAAGAGTGCTTGGTACAATGGATGCGTTATAGTCGTAAAGAGTATTGTGAGCTTTGTAGCTATCAATTTTCATTCACACCAATCTATGCTCCAGACATGCCTCGACGATTACCTATTAAAGATGTTGCTGCTGGTATCACTTCTAGTGTTTTGACTGGCATAAAATATTGGTTGCATTTTACTTTGGTTGGATTGGCTTGGCTATGCATTGTACCATTTACAGCGTGTAGGATTTACCGAAGCTTGTTTAATGGTTCTTTTGATGCTGTAAGTGATTTACTAAATTTATTTATTAAATTAAAATAATTGTATTTTACTATACTTATATTTTTAAAACAAATTTAGGTAATGTCATTGCCTGTTGATATGTGGTCATCAAAGAACATTTCTGGTGATATATTTCATGGCTGTTTTGTTGTAACTTGCACATTGTTTGCATTTATTGGATTAATTTGGCTACGTGAACAAATATTGCATGGTGGAGGTCCTGATTGGTTAGAAAGAGATGAGCCAAATAACCAGCAACAACTTAATGTTGTGTTACCTCCCATTCATGAAGAACATCCCCTAGAAGAAGTAAGATATTTTCTGATAAATATCATAAATGGCTATATACTAACATTATTTTTATTAGGCTGATGGAGAAGTTCGTCTAGACAATGGAAATCAAGTAGATGGAAATCAAATAGATGGAAACCAAGTAGATGAAGGACATTGGAATCCAATAGACTGGGGTGATCGAGCTGCTGAAGATTTAACATGGGAACGACTTTTGGGTTTAGATGGTTCATTGGTATTTTTAGAACATGTGTTTTGGGTGGTGTCTATGAATGCATTATTTATATTGGTATTTGCATTTTGTCCATATCAAATGGGTAATCTGGCAATCACTGCAATGGCTTTACAAGATAAGATAGCTGCTTCACATTTTGAAGGTTTGGTCACTACACTATGCGGATACTGTCTCATTGGTATTTGTCTGTTGATCATGCACACCTTTGCGACTATTATTGGATTTAGACGATCCAAACGTATAATTGGACTTAGCTATATTGTCGTAAAAGTGAGTGTATTAAATTACCTTTTGATTAGTTATATGAGCAAATTCAAATGATTGTATATTGATTTCATATTTGTTTTTTTGTTTTTATTAGGTATCCCTGTTATCAGTTGTTGAAATTGGTGTTTTGCCTTTGGTATGTGGTTGGTGGTTGGACATATGTTCGTTGTCAATGTTTGACACGAGTTTCAAAGATAGGCTAACAAGTTTCCGTTTGGCTCCTGGTACATCCATGTTCATCCATTGGCTAGTCGGAATGGTATATGTGTATTACTTCGCTTCGTTTGTACTGCTTCTCCGAGAAGTTGTCCGTCCTGGTGTACTATGGTTCTTGCGAAATCTAAACGATCCAGATTTTAGTCCCATACAAGTATTATATACATGTAAACAATTGACGATTACTCGATACTTATGTATTTAATTTTTTTTTTTAGGAACTTATACAACAAGGCATGTTGCAACATGGGCGAAGGCTCATTGCATCGGCCATGATATTCGGCACAGCTGTCTTTCTTGTTGTTTGGCTGCCAATACGAATTCTAAAATCTATATGGCCATCATTTTTGCCATATAATGTAACTTTACACAGTGATTCCGTCAATGAATTGTCCATGGAGCTGTTGCTGCTACAGGTCGTATTACCAGCCTTACTGGAACAAACACATACTCGCAATTGGCTAAAAATGGGCATTCGTTTTTGGTGTCTAATCGTCTCACATTTGCTTGGAATAAAATCATATCTGCTTGGCGACGGAGAAGAATTACCTCCCGTTGTGGCGCCCATACATCCACCTGCAGCTGATTTAGGAGCAGCTCACGAGGGACTATTGAGACGTGGCGGGCCTGTAGGTTTTCGTCCTTACACTCAACCCACTAATTTTGCAATACGTCTGATCGCCTTACTCGTCCTGGTAGCTATATCTGTAGTCGTAATCAGTTTGACGATCATAACCTTACCCGTATGGTTGGGTCGTTTGGCCATGTCATTTTGGCCGGCACTACTGCTGTCCGCCACAGAACCATCTCCGATGCCCAACATACACGAACTGTATACTGCAGCATGTGGTACATATATATGTTGGTTGTCGGTGCGAGCCGTTTGTTTTATAGCAGGATGGCTGCCAGAAGGACGTACAGTTGTCATTAATCGATTAAAGTTTTGGCTTAAGATCTGTTCAAAAGCAATGGTCGCTTTTATCGTATTGCTCGGTATAATACCGTTTTTGTTTGGTCTACTCTTAGAGCTTGTTATGGTGGTGCCATTCCGAGTGCCTTTACACCAGACACCTGTACTCTGGGCATGGCAAGACTGGGCACTGGGGGTTTTATACATGAAAATTGCCTGCGCCATCACCCTCATGGGACCTGATTGGTCTCTAAGGCGAGCCATTGAACGTACATACAGGGATGGTTTCATGCGTTTAGACCTCAAATTAATGATGCAAGACCTGGCCATTCCAGTGATTGCTGTTCTCAGTTTGTTCCTTGCCGTACCATACGTGATCGCATACTCTGTTACTCCATTAATATTTAAAAATCATGCCACACGATTGTTGATCGCTAGGAGAATATATCCAACAGTTATGGTCACAATGGCCATTGTTAAAGTAATGATGATGCAAGTGCGTCAATTTAAAAGACTCTACGAACACATTAAAAACGATAAATATTTAGTCGGTAGAAGACTTGTAAATTATAACCATACAAGTTCGGTTTCGGGTCAAAATTAGAAAACTATAATACTATGGTGAATTGTTTTATGTCTTTATTATTATTATCATTATTATTATTATTATTATTATATTATTTCATATTTGTATAAATTTTTGTGTAACATATTTGTTTTTTTTTTTTTTAACTTCAATATATTTATATATTAATTATTATGTAATATATTTTATATTATATTACATATATTTTAAGTTATATGATATATATATATATATAATTTATATATATACTCTAAAAATATAACCTATGATATTTTAAATGTTATTCAACTTAATAAAAATATAATATAATATATATATTAATAAACTCTGTACTGTATTGTCTGTATCCCGTCATAAAATGTGTGTTAATGTTATTAATATATTATGTATCGATGTTATTGATTGGCCTTACACTTGAAAGTCTAAAAGTAAAAATGTATTTATTGATAAAAATTATACTAATAAATAACATTTCTTTATCATAAAAAAACTTGAAAACAATAATAATAGAAAAAAAAAAAAAAATGTATTAATTATAATACTTAATACATGTTATGTATGTATTGAATCACAATAAATTGAAGTCTATTCGTCTCTGATTAAAATAGCTCTTAATTTCAAACAACTTTCTCTTTTCGAGAGCTTCAATTTGACTTTGTCAAAGAGTTGAAGTGTCTGCCTGTCTTCACCTTTGTAATCCCAGTAAATGGTCAACGTAGGTTTATTGTCAATAGTCGATAACGTACAGCCTTTGTGCAGCAAATCTGGGTTTTGTGGTGACTGAAAATAAAAATTAAACTGTAGCACTTCTTCCGATAATAGAAAACAAAATGTTTAACTGACGGCTATACTCACGATATTTACGTAAACTCTGACGTTCATGTTCATTGAGAGGACAGTGGCTTCAAAATAGTTTTCTTTTACTTCCATTACGGACGCGTCAACCACTAAGCCACCCAGTTTACCAATCAAACACGCAGCGTATATTTCTGCACTGGCTTCTGACGCTTTCTTTGCATTATTTTTTTTGTCATTACTGTTGATGGCTATCCTGAATTGGCAGGAAACAATATGATTATCAGTTGGTTATCGACAGTGCGGTTTATCGAAATGAACGTTACTTGTTAATGACTTTTGGATCTTCGTATTCCTTGATTGGCTTGCCGGTTAGCCACGATATCAGCATACGGTGAACTACTATGTCTGGATATCTACGAATGGGAGAAGTAAAATGAGTGTAGTATGGTACGTTAAGTGCGAAATGAGACATGGATTTGTTCGGATCGATAACACAGTATTCGGCGCGCTGAAAAAACAATATTTGATGAATGCATTTTCGACATTTGGTGTAATTTATTACATATTTTGTATATTAATTTACTTACGACCATCGGCTTTGAAAGAATATTGCTGATAATAATGTCCCAATGAGGATTCTCTGAATTTTCACCTTTACAATAGGCAGCTTTAGACTTGTGAATAGATCCAGCTGAAGTAAAATCAATATCAATTCCGTGTGCTTTCAAAAGTTTCACTGCTTTTTCCATAGGAACAGCATCTGGTCTGTGATGATTTCTGAGCATAGCTGTGGTTGGGAAGTGAGTCTTCAAATGTTCAGCAACCATTGTATTAGCGAGAAGCATGAATTCTTCTATTAACCTATAGTATCGAGAAAAATATTATTAATTTCAAAAACACATCAATTGATAAAAAAAAAAATTAAGTGAATTAACTATTAAGTGTACTGTTCACATACCAATTACTCTCGTGGAGTATATACAACGAGTATGACAGTGGCTCGCACGTAGCTCTGTCAATTTCAAAAGACAACTTGGGTTGGTTGATCGCCAGCGCACCAGAACTAAAACGTCTCTCTCGCATCACTGCCGCGAGTTTATGTAAATGGCTAACGGCTGTTGCACAGTCATTGATTGTATAACCATTATACACAGTGGGAAACTCAGATTCATCCCAATCTTTTTTATTAGGATTTTCTAAAAATATCTAAAACATGCAGGTACTCAGATTATTAATTATGCATGATACATTAGTATATTATATTATATTTTAAATAATTAAAACAAATGCTCAAAATGTAGTACTTAAGTATTAATAGTAAATAACAATATAGCAACGGAAACATACTTGAGCATGTGCATAATGCAATTGAGCACAAGAATGTATAATGGATTGACTAAAAGAGTGACTAATCACGTTAGCATCAGGGGTCATTTCCAAAGTGATAGAGACTGCTAACTTATCGGTTCCCGGTAGTAATGATGCCATCATGGTCAATGCTGGTGGTAACATGTGATACACCTGTTATTATTAAACAATATAATGTGGTTAGGTTAAACAAATTATTTACATTCAAAGCTTACTTTTTGTGTTAAATAAACACTAGTGGCCAATCTTTCTGCAATTTCATCCAGTGGTGTACCTTGCTTAACAAAATAAGACACATCCGATATGTGAATACCAATTTCAAAATTGCCATTTGGAAGTGGTACGCAGGAAAGCGCATCATCTAAATCTCTGGCAGTAGGGGGGTCAATAGAGAAGATACAGTGTTTTCTATGAAAAAAAAAAAATTATATGTTTAATTCTATATGTCTAGATTACATTTATGAGAGCAAGTAAAATACCTGAAATCTTTCCTGTATTTCAGTTCATCTTCCACAGAAAATTGTGGTGGAAAATATTGGTCTATATCTTCTGGGTATGGTCGTTCTTGTATATCATGGGCGATCAGAATACCTTCAGTTTCTGTATTGATTTCTCCAGATTCACCCAAAACTCCTTTCAATATTCTAGAAACCATAGTGGTATACACAAAATAAAGTAAACCATACATTATGAACTGCAAATGCACTTAAATGCACAATAATATACCCTTTTGGTAATTTAAAATTTTCCCAGGATGGTAAGAGAGCATAAAACAATTCTTTTGATTCCTTGGTTCCATCTCTCAAATGTATAGGAAACGGCCAAATTGAAGTGTCTATAAGTAATCTGGGAATTCGACAGTCTCTGGGAACTAATGTGCTATATCGATGAAGAACACCTCTATCGACTAGCAGAGTTCCTACTACTACACGATTCTCTTTTCTATCTAATATGTAAACCACCTCACCAGTTCTTTGACAATCTTCTGTATCTGGATTCTATAATCAACAAATTAAAATGTTAATATTATGATGACACAGTTTTGAATATTAATGTGAGTTATTATGTTTTTAAAATTCCAAATTGTATACCCTCCATTCAGATTTGTCCAGAATCCTTACAGCAACTTTATCACCATCTAGAGCTCTATTTCGTGCTTTAATACTGTTTAACAATATATCCTTTGATTTATCCTTTAAATATAAACATTACGATTAGAATATTATTAACAAAAATTGCATGATGATTTCTTACTGGTGAAGGAACATATGCTTCGTTGGTACATTTTTGACTAATACGTATATATCCTTCAAAAAGTTCACCACTTTCTAGACCTTTTATCACATCATCTAACTGCATATAATTAGCATAATAATTTTTTTGACTTATAAATGGCCTTCAAAGTAATATGGAAAAAACTATATTTTTAATAAATTATTACATGTTATTGTTATTATTTGTTTACATACTCATAAACGGCTGTAGTTGATCTAGTTTGTTCTTTAGAATTAGGATTGTTTTTATCAATTAAAGACTTTAACTTTTGTTTCTGTCTCCTATGTAGTCGTTTTTTTGTACGAATTCTGGATTGATTTTCTGGTGTATTTTCAATTTCAGCTAAACCATTCTCTATTTTTTCCACTAATTTACTAGCTTCACTATGGCAATAAAAAAAAAAAAAAAAAATGTTTCTATAGGTAAAAAGATAATTTAGTTTTAGTCATTAGGTAGTTAATCCTTATCAATTAAACTAAAATTTCAAGTTAACGACTTAACCAATATTGCACTCTACAAGCAGGGACAAGCAAATTAATAAAAAAAAAGTAATTAATTACAAATTACATATCTAATTGAATTATTTACAATTACCAATTACATCAAAAAATAATATTTAATTTTAAACTTTACCCGAGAACGAGTGCGAGCCAATTTAAAGCCAGCAAAAGAAAATAATTTCTCTATCGGTGCTGACAAACAAAGATTACCTAGTATTAAAATGTAAAAATGTATTGTTTAAACACGTTAAACTTTTATTTTTATCATTGAACAGTGATTGTAATATTTGTAATTCAATACTTATTGAGAAACTGTAGCAACTGTATTTATCAGCTTCAGTTAGAATCCCTAGGAAAAGTGCCGAAGTGCCCAACCCTGACCTTTTGCGATTCATTATAGCAACTACAAATGGCATTAACATTTGATAATCAATTACCAATTACAAATTACATTGACATTTTTGTAATCAATTGCCAATTACAAATTACTCAAGTGATTGAAATGTGCCTAACCCTGTCTACAAGTACCTACTTTGATCTTAATAAACAAACGTCGAAACATCGACTATAAAAAACTTACGTACACTTCTCAACAAATATTATAATAGAGATAATAGTACGATGTAAACTTTTGGTGTATTTAATAATATATTATAGCGTACCTATTGGAACGTGCCGATATACCTAGAATTAAAGGATAAATGAACCGAGCACTTTGTACAACAATATGCACAGTTTATAAAGCCATTTACTAATATTTACTTCAAAGGGTCTCGAGGGTAGAGATACCGCAAGACGGACCGCGGACAGGGGAATTCCGTTCTCACGTTCGTGCCGTCCGGCCGGATGTTCTCCAATTGACGTGACAGATCTTCCAGGAAGTCCATGACGGATCGAGAACGGACTGGCGAGCCAAACGGACAAATCGATTAACAGCGATGATCAAAGCCGACAGGCGTCATAAATGGGTTCCGAAAGGAACGAACGTGGTACGCGTTAAATCACACTCGGCACTGCCAAAAAATAAAGAAACACGGACGAGTGTCGCGATCGGACACGTTCCACTATAAAGTGAGAGTTGTTAACAGTAGTACTGTCGTATATTATGTTGATGTGAAGTGTAGTGCCTGTTTGTCAATATTGTTATCTCGTACTGTCAGATAGGACGTGACGTACCGGAGGTAATACGATTTGATACGGTCGTTCGCGCGAACGTGGTGGAGGGGCTTTATAATATTATAACCGTGGAGTAGACGAATTTCAGAATTTCTATTAATATACCACAGTACCACACGGTTGGAAGTTGGAACCGCGCGAACCGAAATTGATTCGCGACATCGAGAATAAAATGTACAGTAATTATCTCATAGATCGTACTTTGGCGGTCGAAGATTAATAGATTAATGCGTGGGAGTCCGGATCGGGCAACCGAATGAAATGGACAGCGTTTACGTCATGTTTTCTCAACAAAAATCCGAAATCCCCTAGATTAGTTCTCCCCGTGCAATACGAGCGGACTACGGTGCAAGTCATCGCCGTTGAAGTTTTTACGAATACCTCCAAAAAAAAAAAAAAAAATCAAAAAAAGACGGAGAAAAGAAAGTACAATGGCTACAATCATAGATCATAAAATTCTTAATTAATTATCTATGGCTAAAATCGTTTTAATGAAGAGAAATACCTTGCAATAAATTTTCATAACATCAACATTGATTTATGATTTTTTTTTTTTTTCATAAAAGAAATAATTAAGAGTATTGAATTCCAAAATATAAATCAAAAATGAGTAAAAGAGTATCGTATAGGAATTACTAATATAAACGTTTGGTAAAAATTTCAAGTGTAGGTATATGATATTTTGTTTTAAAGTTTTAAATAGGTACACTAGAAAAAAACAAAAATTATGCAATTTTGACATATACCTTCTAGTACTTCTTGTTTCCTGGTTATTTTTGCAAATAGAACTTGGAATCACTTACTTTTTTTGGAACTGCACACAAAATTAATAATTCAAGCATTTTTTCAACTGTAAAACATGTTTCACACACATACAGAAAAAAACACATCAAACAATCAAAAATATATTCATCGTTTCACCCAAAATTTAAAATGATCATAAATGAATACTTACACAATAATATCAATAACCATGCATTGCTATTTATTCATAAAATCTATGCTATTGCATATGTCTATAAATATATAATATAGACGTATTTGCATTATTTTAATTTTAGAAATGTTGTGAACTAACTATAGCATTTCATCTGAATCTAATAGTGAATAAATACAAGAGCTGACTGCTTCTCTTAAAATATTCATGTTAACTCTAACATTCATGTTGATTGAGGAGACTGTTGCTGAAAAGTTTTTTTTTTTTTGTTATTAATATTATAATTTATATCTTCAATAATATTATAATATATTTTTCAACTAAGTGAAGTATAAACTTATTTTCATATATTTTTATGATATGTATTTTACATATCAAAAATTAAAAACAACTTAAAATCAATAAAAATATTATTTTTAATACTTCATTGTGAAATGTTACTAATAATTATACAATGTTACAATATATTGTTCAAACCAAATACAATTACCTTAAGGTTTATCTACTTTTATGATTTAAAATGGTTTACAATATACAAAAATAAAATGCTTAATAGAACAAACAAAAATTCATGTATTCATATTTCAGTACATATTTTATCTCACACAAAATAAGTAATGATGGTGATGATCAATATAATAATAATATATACTAATATTAAACTTAGGAACAATCATCATTTAACTAACTTGTGTGTTAACATTTCAAAATTTTACCAGTGTATTCAATAACTCTCTGTTTCCTTTCTGAATCCAGCATAAAACACAAACTAATGTTTTTCATTCAGTTTTTTTATCGTTTTCTACTTCGATTACAAGTTTTTCGAATTTATACAAGTCTCCTACAATTACCTGCAACAAAACAATGATTAAATAATTGGTTAATGAATTTTTTTAATTCAAGTTGTAGTTAATTAAAATGTCAATTTTAATTTTACTTATTATAAAAACTGTAGTGTACTTTTAAAAACTATATAATATTTTAAATACCTAAATTTAAGCATTTTGCAAGTCCAAATGTGAAATAGTTGATCAATAATAATTGAATGAGAATACAGTATATTCCCATAATTAGTGCATTAATATTATTGTTATATGTTATAATTGTTTATCCAAAAATTACGTTATTGTGTGGGTAATATATATTAAATTGTTAATAAATATACATTGATAATTAGTATTAAAAATAGTATGAATTCATACAAATAAAAATAAATTAGAAACACTATTACTAATGAGATAAATTTTAGTGAACATTAAACCAACCTTTATTGCTTGTAATGACTAAATTAATTATTACATATTATAACCTTTACACTTTTTTCATTATTATTATTATTGAAATTAATTGCAGACATACATTGTTGATATACTATTTACTTTTATAATACAGTATTTAAAATTCAATGATAAAATAAACCAAGATTACTTGGAAATAAGCAATAACATTGCTATAAGTAAAGAATGTATAAAAACACTCAAATAACTTTTAGATCAATAGGCAATAATTTTGTTGATCCAAGAAAACAAAATACATAATAAAAACCATGAAATTTGCTTTATAATATAATATATAAAACGTTATTTTAAAATTATTTAAAATTTGAACTTAACACACTTGTGAAAATAATATGTGCTATATATTTTTAAAAGTTTTACTTTTAGAATAATTTGTGAGCTGGCATGGATTCAAGAAAGGAGACTGAGGGGCTTTAGCCTTCCTTTTGGAAGTGTTATATATTATATATAATTAATATTTATACATATGTATTTACTAAAATGATATATTTTGTTTTATTGTCTTTTTTATAATACAAATCCCCTTTCATATTTCTAGATCTGCCTCTGCTTGTAAGGGACCTAGAATTAAGTTTTTAACCAAGAAACAAATATTTTAATCAACATAATAAAGAAGAACTAAGCCTTAAATTGCAAGTGTCTATAGGTAGTTTAAAAAGAGGCAAAACATTTCAGTTTCATAATGAAAAGAAAATGTTATCATAAATATTTTATTTAAATTGCAAGACTACTATTTATTAATTTCTCAATTTTAACAAAAAACAAAATTGATTTTGTTAAAAACTGATAGATGTAATAATTTTGATCACTAACATACCAACTAGATAAAATTTACAGACAAATCGCCATTAGTGTTAAGAGTGGACTGACTATTCTAAAAAGTATAATAAACATAAACAATATGATACATAATAATATACCTACATCCTACATCAAGCTTAGAACTTTCAGTGTTAAAACATTTTTATAAAATTATTGATGTACTTGTTTTTCATAATTTATTATATGAACTATAGTATTGACCATGTCTAAATGTACTATTAACTTGTTTCAAACAACAAACTGGTATATTTTATTGCACTTAGTACTTAATTACAATTTACAGTTCATAAACTGAACCCATAAAATATGATGTAATTTGTGACATGTAATAAAACAATGGAATTTCTTACCAAATAAGTATACCCATTTATCAGCATAAAATACTTATTCAAAAAAGTAAAACAAGAAATATAAAATATTATACCGAATTATGATTTAGTCAATGAAGGGAAAATTAAAGAAAAAAATAACCTTTAAAAGAAGAGGTAAACCTCGAGGTAAACCAAAAACATACTGATTGAACTATATAAAAAAAGTGTATGAATAACTGGCATATCTAACAATATTAAATTACTTGTCGTTTGATGATATCCAAAAACTTGTGTGCCTCGAGTAGATGTTGATGGATTTCTGATGAGTCTTTGATCGCCTTTTGTTCCCTGAATGCATCTTTCACACGTCTCACAGCATACATTCTATGTGTAAAATATAATTTAATCGAAATAGCGTACGGAAAACTGATTCTAATAACTTTGCTTACCTGTAGTTGTAGAAAGAAAACTTGGCGCTTTCCCTCAACATAGTCTTGTAGATTTTGAGAACTTCAGCCCTGGTCGCTGGGGCTGCCATCGCGGCCAAAGACCGTTCAAGAACAAAATAGTGGTGAAAACGAACAGATCCTAAGAAACTTACAGCGGCACACAAGACGTCTGACGACTTGATGTCTGATGGTCTTCTATTGAAATGAACCTTAACGGGCTTAACGTCCCAATCGTCCCATATAACATATTTCGTGATAACGTTTTCCGGTTGTCCGACATGGTTGATAACGATTAAGTTGACAATTTGATAAGAGTCTTATCATAGAAGCACTGTTTTTCAATAATTACTTTTTAGCATGAATAATTCATCTTTTTCATGCTTTATAATGAAAACTAAAAAAAACCAAATCACTTAGGTATGTATTCCGAGGGGTACATAGGTCTGGATAACCTGAAATTTTTAAAAATTAAAAATAAAAGGTCTTGAACATTAATGATGTAAAAAAATTAAAATTTAAAATTATTAAGACACCCTCTAAAATAATATCCTGGCCACATGGCTGCAATCACTCTACTCAGAAAGTTCAAAGCTACAACCAATTGAGATAAATTTTTTTTTGCATATTATTCAGTTGTCAGGACACGGGGTTTTAATTTGGGAGTTCATCACAAGGATCTAGTAATGTTTGACAGTAATTATTAAATACCTAAACAATACTTTTAAGAATTATTATTTATTATATTAATATAAATTATAATACTTTTAACTATTATACAACCATAACATGAACTTATAACTCCTCGGGTAGTTGGATATGGATAAAACCCCATCTATTCTATGAAATCTAATTATACTATTATATGAATCCAATTAAAATTATGAAAAATTTACATAAACAAAATAATAATAATAATAGTAAATAAAAAAGCAATGCTGCACACTCTGAACAATCATACATAGTTTGATTTTTAAAAGAAGTTAATGTATACATTAGAATACAATATTTATGTGTAAAAATAAAAAAAATAATAACATTAAGTACCTACACTCAGATTACATTATGAGTACAAATTATAAAATATAATTTAATTGAAAAATCTTACAGTCTTAAAACAGTAACTAAATGTATATAATTAAATAATATATAAGTATAAAATAATAATGACTAGAGTAAATAAATTATGAAGTATCTTAACTATGATAGTTTATACATTATGCGGTAATTGTGTATTATTGTATAGTAACTGTAATATGTGGTGATAAATATTTCTAAATAATTTTAAGGAAAATATCAGTTTTTTTTTTATAAAATGAAACAACCATAACAATTTTAAAATAGTACTTAATATTAGTCAATAGAAAATCTATTTTTTTCAATTCCCTAGCACAATAGTATAACTGAAGAAAATATAATATCTTTATACACAATATAAACTGTGTATTTCAAAAATTATATAGAAACCAAATTTTTACACAAATATAAGAATTTTAAATCGAATAAAATGTGATTAAATGTAAGGTTTATATAATTAATCATTGGCTGATACATTTTGTTTTAATATATATAAAACAATATAAGTATAGATTGATCAGTTTTATAGAACCAATAAGATATAAAAATAATAAACTAAATTATTAAAAATATTTTATCAAAAAATATCTAAAATATATATCAACTAAAACTGGTCAGATATTTCTAATTGGGGGTCACAATTATTGCTACTGGAGTGAAACGAATCACACAAATATTTTAAATCTTTGCTGTCTACATCAATATTAATCTGTCTTAAATATGAAAACATTTTTGATTTCCTCAGATTTACAAATGATTGATTTATGTGTTGATTTCGATACACAGATCGTATAGTAGATAGATAATCATAGCTAGTTTCATTTTTCCGATTACAATAATCTAAGCCAATTTGTTGTAGCACGTCCTTGGATACATTCCATGTCCTTTCACGTTGGCTGTTAAAAAAAATATAAGTTGTTGTATTTTTATATGTATACAAAATTTAGTAGATATACAAAAAACATCATTAAAGACTTTTATAGTTACTTTAATTCCTCAGATGTGGGGTAAAGTTTTTCTGGAACATAATCTCGTGTATTAATCTGATTGTAAATCCATTGAGCAATATCTGTAGAAAGCTGATGAGAACTATCTGACCAATAATGGGGTTCAATTAAACTAGAACTGTCTTTTGTGTTAAGGTGATGCCAAAATGGTTGTGGGTCTAAGAAATCGTAACCCTAAATTGCATAAAAACCATGTCATATATTTAGAAAACAATTTGCTTTGCTTTGAAATTCAAGCAACAAACCTGTATTTTTGAATAGATTAAGTTTAATCCTGACATATTATCTAAATTTTGAGATATGGTTGCTATATCAACATTGCACTTAGGTTGTCTGTTGTCTTCAATGCTAGTTGAATGACAACCAATTATATGAGGCCAATTCCACCAAATAGAATTTAAACTCACTGAGGATTGGTTATTAAGGGTTTTCTAAATATATTTTGAATAAATTAATCAAGATATAAATATAATTATTTGAATATTTAGTTTTATAAAATATTACCTCATTTATCTCTCCAGTACTCAAAACATATTGTAATTGAAGAGTACTTTGCCTAATGTCAGGTTTAAATGGATGGATAAATGTATTTATTTCGTCTTTTGTCATAATGACTCCTTCATTTAGCGCTATTAACTGTAGAAAACAATCTGAAAAAAAAACAAAGCATAATAATATTAGAAATATATTAATTTAAGTAAGTTTAAGTATATTTTACAATATTACTCACTTAAATGTTCTTTTGGTGGCTGTATAAAATGTAGAGTTATTTCATTAGATAAGAAAAATTTCAACAAATGATTACTAAAAGGGTCATTAGCTGTTAAAACTAAGGGTCTTTTTGAATCTGAAGCTAAAGTTGATATTGCAGATAAAAATCCATCATCATGATTTTCAAAGAGTATATCAGCCTATATGTTAGAAACAAATACAATTAATCAATATGCATTTTAAGTAACAATTTAAAAAAATAAAGATGATTTTATATTTACATCTTCAATTAAAATAATTGTCATTTTTTCATTCACTTTTTCTTTTTTCTTAGAGTTTTTGGTTTTTACCTTTTTTCCTGAAATATAGAAAATATTAGTCAAATGTTGTTATCATTATATTTTATTTATGGAATAGATCAGCGGTTCTCAACCTTTTTTCATTCACGTACCCCTTGACCCTTCTCACCACTATTTCACGTACCCCAAATATAAATTTAGAATATAAATTAACGAAAAATAATTTTTTCATGTACCCCTCGAGATCATGTCACATACCCTTAAGGGTACGCTTATACCAGGTTAGGAACTCCTGCAATAGATGATAAAGAGTGGATCAACAAGCATACATATCCTTATTTTATCATATAAAAATTATTTGTATTATTTAAGGAGTGTCTTGTGGCGATACTAACATTTATAACAGGGGTCAC
>VUJU01003731.1:9800-23604 GCA_009835225.1 Aphis craccivora | reverse complement strand
GTTGAAAACGTCCGTAATTATTTAATATTATAAAATCATGAAATCCTACGTTTTTTCTCCTTTAACCACTTTTATTTCGAGTACCATTTCGAAAATCGAAAAATTACTTCTTTAAAGTCCCAGCTCAAAAACATTACCTTTCAGAACAGTTGCTACACTTGATACTTTTGAGAAATTTTAGGAGGAAAAAAAGTGTTTCCAGAATAAAAAATAAAAATAAATATACATCATTGTAAAACCAATACATTCCTCGCTTCACTCAGAATCTAAAATTAATCTAAAAAAATATTTTGAATGATTTCTAATTAATTTGCATACCTATATTATAATTATTATTTTATTTTTTTTTATGGGGTAGGGGCGGCATAAATATGTTGCCCCGGGACGCAAATTTTCCAAATGCGCCCCTGCTCAGATTAAAAAAAAAACAACACTATTAAATTTCGATTTTAAGAAAAAGAAAAAGACCCAGTTGTCGCTCGCAATGTCCGGTGTTGAAGTGCGGCAAGAGTCGCCGGCGGCCCTATCAAAGGTCTTCGCGTTACAAATAAATTGTCTTTATCCCTGACGACACAGACCATCCATTGTCTCCGGCAGCAGACAAACTAAATCACATGTGTTGCGCCACGCTGTCACAACTATGTATACCAACGTAATATCCAACGTAATGAAATAATATAAATCATTCCTTTCATCAGTGATTTAAGACAGTGGCATTGTTAGGATTTCTACAAGAGGGGGGGGGGCAAAAAAAATTAAGTGTATAGCATTCAAATAATAGAATTTTTAATTTTTCAAATAGGTATGTGCATTAGTAAGATTTTAAATTATTATATAGGTATACGAAAAAAAATGATGATAAATATTAATATTAATATGACACATATCAAATTGTGTGATTTAGTCTTGAAATTTACGTAGGAATATATAAGTACCTAGGTATACAGGGTGATTTTTTATCCAACAACACTCATTATTTCAAAAAGTATAGATATTTTTTCAAATTTTTAAATACATGTTTTTCTACAGCTGTATACAATTTAAATTTTTTTCGCTCTTTATTTAATAGTAAAATAACTATCAACTTTTGATTTTTAAATGGCAACCTATATTAATAATTGCATAAATTTATAAAGCCATTTGTTTAATGAATTTTCACTTTAACAATTTTAACTTTAGTTGATCCGTCGGCGAGTTAGAGCTGCTTAAAGTTGGTTGGTTTTAGAAAGTTTTTTGGTGTTATACCTTATACATCATTACTAATTAGTCAGAACTGGGATTTTTATTTGTTAAGTCCAGTAGCTATAATAGTAATGAATAATTTGATACCATCAATCCATGGTGTAGCGGAGAGTGGAGATAATATAAAATTATTTATATTTGTACCTGTTATTACCTATTATAGTGTTATGATTGTTATGATTATTGTCAATTGTCATATAATTATAATATAAATTGGACTAATATTATTACTATAATAAATACTATTATTCGCTTATCGCTTTCGATAACCGACTCCAACGATGATGCATAATACGTCAATCTAATAATACCGATTAGTGATTATGAAAAGCCAAAAGTTAAGAATACTCCTGTATTCTGTAACCCCACCATTATATTATAATAATATGCTATAATGTGTTGTTTATATTTTATTAAGTTTATTAATTTAATTAAACATAAAAGTACCTATTTAAATTGAGATTACGCGTGCGAATTGGATACTTGGAAAGTCCTATAAAATGTTAGTAAGTATTACTTATTTTGTAGTTATATGTATGGTAACCAGATATAAAAATTTTAAAAAAACTTAGCTTCTTCTCTGTCGTAATTGCCAATGCATATACCCATTTTGCCAATATAGATCATACGTCATCTCCTTCAACAAAAATTGTATTTTTTTTTTTTAATTCCTATTATTACCTAGGTACTAAAAAACTTATTACTTATTTAAAATTATTATGTCAACTCATTAGATGTGTGCCTTTATAATAATAATTTTATGAAATTTAAGTTCCTAAACTTAAACTAAAGTAACTGTAAATATTTTAGTTATTTTTTAAAGGTAAAATACCAAGAAAAGTGTAAAATTTGAATAAATCAATACAAAATTTTGTTAAAATGTAGGAAACATTAACAAATTAAATTAACTATGCTAACACCCAATTAAATTGCATTAGCTTGAACCATAAAATATAAATTAATACCAAATTATAAAAAATCATAAACATGTAGTAACTCATAATATTTTCAAAAAAAAAGATTACAATTTCATATACTGAACACTATTTTTAATGACACTAGGACTTGCATCAAAAAAGAATACTGTTCTATGAAAAATAGTACTTCTGGTCACCATATTGCAGTTATATATAAAAACTATAATAAATTATTCCTAATATAACATTGCTAGTTGCTCTATAGTCAATGCCATTTCAGAAAATCTATAGCATACTAAAAATTTTCATAATGATATTCTAAGATTATCTGTATTCAATAAAAATATCCAGATGATTTGTATGATTAATATTAAAACAATATTCCAATTTACAACTGGAAACAATAAAAATAAAAATATTGGATTTTAATACTTCAACAGGCAACAAAATTAAAAATATGGTTTGTATACTTAGTACCTACCTATAAACTTTAAGTGAAATATTATTCAAGTTTTTAGGTTTTTATTGTATTTTTTTAGATACCTACCTTATCAACTACATTTGAAAGAAGTGTAAACAATTGAGTCCAACTAACATTCCAGAGGAAACTATTACTTATCATTATGTATATAAAACTAAAAATTGTAAATGAAAAATATGTATTGTAATTTGATGACATTTCATACTTAAATTTAAATGAGGTTATAAGTTACAACATCAATCATTTAAATTTTAAACCTAAAAGATAATTTTAAATATTATGGCTTGCTAGTGCATTGATTAGTAAAAATATAAATTTAGGTAAGTATTATTAAGTAAAATAAGTAAATATTCTAGTATAAATCAAATAAATAATTAAAAAAAAATCTTTTGGTATCTTAAGATCTATGATTAATTACTATATTTAGATTGATACTAAGTATTTGTTTGTATGATGTATGATGAATTTCAATATAAAGTACCTATTAAAAGAATATATGTATTTAAATTTTAAATTTTATTGTTTTACATAGTGAGATGCCAAATACTGACATTATATATTTTGTAAAGGTAGATACGGACTAGAGAAATATGGGGGTAGGCAAATATATTTTTTAAGTTAAATAATAAAAAAAAAGGTTATCCATCAGCAGCCGTTGCATTGCCTCCTATGCCTTTGCCTTGTATCTGCCTTTCGGTAAATGAAGGTGTTGTAACCTATTTATTGTTAAATATTAGAAATAGTTTCTATTAAAGTAATTAATTCAAGTTATAACATTTTTTAGTTAGTAATTTCATACTTGCATATAATACATTTTTGATGCACAAATAAGTTCATATTCTACAATAATTTTTTTATAAAAACTGGGCCCTTTATGAATTTCTTATTTATATTAATATTATTAGGGCCACTATTAAATGTTACTATTGTTTTAGGTCTGGGGTTATTGTAGAACTATTTCTAATTTCTTGAATACCTACATAAATCATTACTCATATTTTGCATAACTGCATAACAAAAATTTTGGTTTAAATGTATCATCAAGTTAGAAATACATGTTCCATAGTCCTGGACTTTAAAATGATGGTAAAATTGTATAGTGACTCATAATAATATTGATAGAAATTAGAAATACATGATGGGCTTGATTTTTTATGAAAAAATTATTGTAGAATATGAATTTATTTGTGTATCAAATATGTATTATATGCAAGTATGTAATTTAACTAAGAAGTGTATTAAATATTTTATACAGGAAATTATTATAAATGTATGATTAATAATCTGATACAAATTTAAATTATTCTGTTTCTGCAATACTATAATTATTTTAAAAATGTAGAACATATTAGTATACTACATTTTACTAAAAGATAAAAAAAATATAAAATAAGATTAATAAACTATGGATTAAAAAATGTTAATATAGATATTCAATTAAAAATATGACATGTATGCAAAATATAAATTTTGAAAAATGCATGGTCCCAGTGACATTAAAATAAGTTGTTTTTTAAAGATGTAATTGTGTTTAAAATAATTTTAACAAACTTATTTCATCCAAAATGCATGTGATTGTTATTTTTATATGTAATCCTACAATGTTTTGTTATATATTATATTAAAAAAAAAAAAAATGTAATAAAAAAAGAAGAAATTCCAATACATGCACATTAAAAAATAGACTAATTTTGTTAAAATATACCAGTTTTGTTTATAATTAAAAAAATTATTTGACTGATTTTTTTTTTAACTTGTCTGCATGTTACAAAAAAAAATATTTGTGATTGGTTTGTGACTTCAACTTGTATTAAAGTGTATTTTATTTTTAGTAAGTATGAACATGTTAACAACTTCGTGTTAACTTCCACGTTTACAATTACAAATTATAATTTAACTGAATTAACAACCATGTACCTATATGCATTTTTAACTCCAAATGGACAGGATTTACTTGTTCGTATTGAGGTAAATCTTTGTACATAAAAATAAACTACCTATTTACTTTGATTTTCTCTACATATTATTTAGAACATTAGAACTCAGTTTACTCAGTCTTCTCAATTCATATTCTATAAGTGTGTAGTTTAAGTTATTATTTATAATTATAATGATAAGATACAGACTGTCTACTAGAGCAGCGTTTCTTAAACTGTGTTCCGCGGAACCATAGGGTTCCGCGAAGATCACTTCAGGGTTCCGCAAAACTAAAGTACTAAAGTGCTTTTTTTTCAAAATGTTCAAGAAAATTACTTAAAAAAATCTAACTAAAGATAAGTAGTGACTAGCGGGAAAAAATGTTTTACGCGTTACAACTATTAAAACAAAGTACAGTCTAATTATCGAGCTGTAATAACTTATTGATGGAAGCTTAATATAAGTAGCTAAAAATCTAAAAAAAAGTAGGGATTCCACGATTAAAGTGAACATAAAAAGGGTTCTATGGATAAAAATTTTTAAGAAACGCTGTGCTAGAATAACAATTACAAGTTTTTATCTGTAACATAAAATAATAGTTACTACTCCTATTTATTTTTTAAAACATACACTGTATTTACTTATTACAAACAGTACTGCAGTTGTGATAAACCAGTAACCACGGACAACGAATTATAACTTATAAGATAATTTTGTGTAATCGGTATAGAATAGAGATTAATTCATAATTGGGATTGTAAGCGATAATCGACAGTGGCTGTCCAATTGGTTATAGCCTATATAGGTACCTAATAAGTAATAATAAAACCTTGGGTTGAATGATATCGAATTTACTACATAATAGATATAACTTCTGGTCTTTATAACTGGTAAGTTTCATTATGACCAGTGCCGCAATTAGTAATCAGTAATCACCTTTGTGGGGCAAACTGCGCGAGTCCGTGAAAAGTGGGCGTTATAAAATTCATTTAGGGGCTTTTGTGTACTTTTATGAATTGATTGGAATAGTATAATACCTTTTTCCCTGTGGTATAAAAATTCTTATAACTGTAAATCTACTGACGAGTTATAAAAACATTTACACTCACAAAACTACCCAACTTTGAGGGGCTGTATCTCATCAACAGATTAACGAAAAATAAAAATTTAAACGTGATAATTCATAAAAAAAATAGCATTTTTAATTTATGAAATTTGAAGTAGAGGTTGTCATTTGAAAATCAAAAGTTGACAGTGGTTTACCTAATAAATATAAGGGTGAAAATAATAAAGAGTTCTACAATTCTAGAACAGTGTAAATCTAAAATTTTGAAGAAAAATAAAAGTCAATACTTTTTGAAATAATGAGTGTTATGTTGTATTAGGTGTAAGAATTAAGTTAAGAAAATAACCATAGATAATAAGTAAAATTGCAACGCTATAATAAGTAAATTAAACAATATAAAAACCACATACAAGTAGGTTAAAATAACAATATTGTGTAATTATGATAAGTTAGCGTCAATGTATTCTAATATTTCATTTAGTATCGTAAGCAAAAAATGTAATAATAAGAAATATTAATATGTAAAAACTAGGACAATCGATATTATTCGATAATAACTCGATTGTAAGATTAATATATAACGGATATGGTTAAGACAGAAAAAAGGTCAGTGGTGGTGATCGTGTGACTAGATTACCACTAGACGTCGTTGTGTGAATAAAGTGGTTTTACGTAATTTTGGTTTTACTTTATTTTGATATACGTTATATAAACGTTTTTTGCGATATACACGAAGTGGATTTTTTCAATCCAGAATTTGTGTGTGTGGTGATCATAAGCAATTTCGTCTAGATTTTACAGTGCGTGTTCTCAGACAGCGCGACAAGGTTAGTATTTATATATAATATATATATTATATATATTTATTTACATACCTTTTTTTTTAATGAATGATTTAAAAAACACCAAATCTGATCTTTCAATTACAATTAATATAGCAACAGAAATAGATACAAAAAAAACCATTTCTAATACAATACTGTATCAATAAAAAATTAAAGTGAACAGGTAACACTAATGAATTGAGCGCTAGGCTTAGTAGATATTTAAAAGGCACTATAACATTGAACGACATAGATAATGCCTTAAGTGAAGAGAAACGTAACTTAATCTTAATTGAAGAAAAAGCTAATAAAAATCGATTTTAAACAATTAGAAAGAGCAGCATAAATATCCGATTCTAGCGATTCAAGTCCTGACATAATAAGTAAAGGCAATAAATCAATTTCAGGCAGTTTTTCAGATATAGCAAAAGATAACTTAAGATTATACGATAACCTAAATACCAGTACAAGTTCATTTTTGAATAAAACTGAAAATATATTAGAAAACGCAAATACAACTTACCAAAATTTACAAAAAGAAAAATTTGTGACTTATCAAAATACATTTAAAGATCTTAATATTGATAATACTTCTAATAATATATATTTATGAGAAATTAATTTTCAATCAAACAGAAAATAGTGAAAATAAGGAGGGGCAACTAATAGATTTAAATAAATCTACAAACAATTTTAATTCTAATGAAACAAGTGAAACAACAATATTCAATGACAATATATAGTACAATAATAATAACAAATAAACAAACAAACGATAACTTAAATTCAGATATTCATTCTATTTTATTGAAAAAACCAACACAAAAAATGAACGACAAAATTCTAATGATCAGACCAGACCCTTTCTCGGGTAATGAGGATGTGAGAAAATATTTTAAGCAATATGAAAAAGCAGCAGATGTAATTGGTTGGAAGGACAAGGATAAAGAAAGATTTTTATCAGCCTTCGTAAAAGGTACTGAAAGTACATTTTTGGAAAATTTGGAGGAAAAGCATAATAATTGGACATGGAATAATTTGAAACAGGAGTTTCTCGACGAATTTCAACCAATTGGGTACAATACAATTTTAAAATCTAGGTTAGAAAATAGACGACAAGAAGATACAGAGTCTATAATGAGTTTTGTAACTGAAATAGAAAATATATGTAGACAATTAAATAATATGAATGAAGACGAAATTTGCACATATATTTTAAAGGGAATAAGAGAAACAGTCTTACATGCGATTTCATTACATGACAATAGTAATTTAAAAGCATTAAAGAAAAATCTAAAAAAAATTGAATTGATGCAATTTCGAATTAATAATCGAGAACCAGAATTAAGCGATTATACTAAAATTCTTAATGAACATGTATCTCAACTAAATCAAAAAACAAGAGAAAAGGGAAAAGAAATTGATGAACTAAAAAGACAGTTAATAGAGAAAGATAGAGAATACAAGAGAGAGATAAACCAGCTAAGGGAAAATTTTTAACAAATCAACATTACAGGAAGCAAAAATAAATCTGTAAACTTTGACGATGAAGAAATAAATAATTGATATAATAATAAAAATTATAACTATAATGAAGACAGGGGCAGAAGTTATCTAACTAATATAACTTAACTTAACTAACTTATCTAACTATCGAGGACAACAATGAGAATACAGAGATAAGAGTCCATACCCAGAAAGATTTAACTACAGAAGTAGAGAATCCAGCAGAAATAGACAATAGGGTAGAGACAGATCACTTTCCAGAGAGAGACACTACCATAATAAAATACAAAACGAGACTCATAAAAATCAAGATTACGATAGAAAACCAAATTATAAATACGTTTCAAAAAATTATGAACATAAAGATAATTCACGTGATAGAGAATCTAACATAAATACAAACAACGGTAGAGGTTATAGAAACAGATCACATTCCAGAGATCAACACAATAATGGAGAGTACAATTACAGCAACAGGCATCAATACAGCAGAGAACATAGTCGAGAAAAAACACCAGAACGATACAGGGGAAATCACTATAGTAAAGAAGCTGAAAGAGTTACATGTTATAGATGTAACGTAAAAGGCCATTATGCAGATAAGTGTACAAACACAAAAACTAAAAACTACCGAGTTAAGAAAAAGTTCGGATTGTCTAACTCGGGAATGTAATTATAATAATTTTAATGAACAACAGGCATAGAAAGAAACAACTATATACCCTACATAAAAAACTGGCACGATATAAACTAGAAATGAAAAAATGCATGGTCAAAAATTATCATGACACCGACCTACCAAGGATTCATAACAAGGCTGACATATTAACCGACTTAGAAAAATGTAATTCAGCATTTAAAGGTGATACTGTAAAAAAACATAATAAAAACCAATAAAAACCATATTGATGATGAAGCAGAAAATAAAATTAAACATACCGCAGGTTCATTCATAGAAATACAAAGCGTACTGGGCGATGGAGATTGCGGAGCACACTCACTCCGAATTTGTTTACTACAACACGGAATAAAAAAACTACATTAGAAATAATTAATATGTTGAACATTACTAAATTAAAATCAGGTTATAATCTTAGAAACGATGACTTAGCACGTCATATTTGTGATTATTTTGACATGAATTTATTTATCATAGCAATAAAAAAGACAATGCAAAATGCAATAGTTTATTGGAAAATAAACAGGCCAAGTATAGGCATTTTTCATAAAGAAAACCACTGGACGCCGGCAGTTGAAATAAAAACAAATGAACCACAACAATTTTTAAACGTAATTATAAACACAGTTTTTCCAATATCGCTGAACACATAAAAGAGGTAGAACATGAAGGAATTGATAAACACGCCATAATCGATACTGGATCGAATATTTCATGCATAGACATATTATTAATAAAAAACATAAAATACATTAAAAAAGAAAAACAAGTTACTATAACAAGTGCAAACAACACAAAATTAGAACAATTGAGCAAAATAGATTTAATGATTAAGATAAAAAAAAACAACAAAATTTTATTGATGTATTTATTATCAAAGGGTCAAATTAAAAAACATTATTGGGAATTGACTTCAATATTAAAAATAATTTAATAATAAATTTTATAGACAAAACATAAAAATTAATAACGAAGTTATACCAATGAACGAAGTATGGTATAACTATCACAAAGGAGATAATAATTCAAGCTACAGAGAAATTAAATACAACATAGCTAGCATAAATTATGAGACAAGAATGAAGAAACATTGGAAAAATCATATGTAAAGTCAATATAACTATAGCACTGAAAAGTAAAATAAATATAAAGACAAAAATATGTATTGATACAAGCAAACGAGACAAAGATTATGTAATAGAACTTAAAGAATGTTTAAGCAAAAACAAATATTTAAAATTAGAATCAACTTCTTTTAACACTGATGACGGAATCACAATTTATAATTTTTCAAAATTATATAGCAACATACCAAAAGGAATGCCGATAGCAAACTTAATAAATACTAAACCATCAAAGTTACAAGACGACACAGTTGGTGAGCAAATAAACACCATAAATTATACAGTAAAAAAAAAACTATAATGACAAAAACTTTGAAGAAGTCATGGATAAACAAGGAAATGTCATTAAAATATCAAATGAATTAAATACCGAGCAAAAAAAGAAAGCATTAAAACTTAAAAAAAGTATAAACATTTATTTACATCAGATCCTCTAGACATCCTGGTAGAACCATGTGAAATTAAATTAAAAACAGATAAATCAATATTTCAATCACCATATAGAATTTCACCTTCACAAAGAAACAAATTAAGAATATTAATAGAACAAATGATAAAAGCAGACATAATAGAACCTAGTAAAAGTAATTACGCTGCTCCAGTATTTTTAATCCCAAAAAAGGAAAAAGGAGAATACCGATTTTTAGCAGACTTCAGAAAATTAAATAACGAAACGATACCCGACAAACATCCAATTCCACGCTCACAAGATCTTTTTAGAAGCCTGGAAGGGGCTCAGTATTGTAAAAACTCCTCTATGGATATGGCACAGAGATATTTTCAAACTCCGATTAAACAAGATGATCAAAATAAGACAGGATTCATAACAGATTTTGGACTATTTAATTTTAAAAGGATGCCACAAGGGCTTAAGAATTTAGCCCCAATTTTTCAAAGGATCATAAATAATTTATTCAGTGATTATCTATACAGAACAATGATAGCCTACCTTAACGACATATGTTGTTTCGGAAATAATTTTGAGGAAACTCTGACTAATTTAAAAGAGATATTCATTAGGCTTGAAGAAACAGGTCTAAAATTAAAAACTAATAAATGTAATTTCTTTAGTTTAAATATTGAACTACTTGGACACTCTATGTCAAACTTAGGAATTAAACCTTTAGAGAAAAATATAAAGACGGTTACTTCATTTCCAACCCCCAAAAAAATAAAAGACATAAGAGTCTTTATGGGCCTCACAAGTTATTATAGGAAATACATAAACAATTTCGCAAAAATAACGAACTCATTGACAAGCCTAACAAAAAAGGATAACAAATTTAGTTGGGGAAATGAACAGGAAGAAGCATTTGAGATTTAAAAAAAAGCCATAACTACAGCACCAGTTCTTGTACATTTTGAAGAGGGGTATCCAGTTTTTGTGACGACTGACGCTTCATTAGAAGGATTATCTGGTATACTTAAGCAAGAAGACAAAAATGGTAAAAAGCACCCTATATAGGCTTATGCATCTATGAAATTAAAAGGAAGTGAAAAAAAGTACACAACAACAGAATTGGAAATTTCAGCTGTAGTATTTTCAACAAATCACTTCAGAGAATATCTTTTAGGAAGGAAGATAACGATATTTAGTGATCATTCCAGTTTACAGTATTATCAAACTATGAAAAATCCATCATCGCGTATTACAAAATTTATTTTTAAACTATTAGAATACGATCTTGAAATTAAACATCGCCCAGGTTCATGGAAAACCTCCAGGTAAAAGCAATGGACTGCTATTACAAATACCTTTAATCTCGAGTAAACCATTACCACGATAAACCTTTGATTATTTAGGCCAATTACCAACATCTAATGGGGACTAAAAATGAGCCCATTTTATTTATTACACGGCATGGAAGCTAATCAACCATTAGACAACAAATTAATAGCTGGAGAAAATGAAACATATAATATTACAAAAGCTTTAAAAGAACTACAAACAATTAGAGAAACCATACCAGTCATAATAAAAAAAGAACAATCACTTCAAAAGAAGTTATACGATCGAAAACACAAAAACATCAACTTTAAACCCGGACAGAAGGTTAAATAAAATTCGGTTTTCAGGAACCAAAAAATATAAAAAAAATTAAAATAGATATAAATAAATAAACAAATAAATATAGAGGTCTTTTTACAATTATTGAAAAAGTAACATATTTAAATTATAAAGTAGAATTAGTTCTAAATAAAAGAAAGGAAATAGACGTCATACACGTACAGCGAATAAAACCTTTCACAAACAGAGAAAAAAACGTGTTAATATATATAAAAAGAGTAAATACTAAATAAACTCATAATAACCAATTGATATAATTACACAGTTTGTTTTAGAAATATGTTTCAGTTCATGATATTAATAATTGCAAACGCCATTGCAGAGGAGAAAATAAGCATAACAATATCCTCAGGAGCTTTCTTCAATGAAGTACCAGAAGTAATAGAATATGAAAAAAGTATACCTCTTATATACACACAAAAAACAATAATAGAAGAGAAAAATAATGTAGATAACTTAATAGAAGTAGAGAATTACTGCGAAAATAAGAAAAAATAGCTACTGTTACATTATACAGCAATCCTTAATCTTATTAAAAACAATTAACATAAATATTAACGAAAACAAAAATTTGGAAAAATTAGCAGAAATAGTAGAAGATAGTAGAAAAAAAAAACAAGAAAAGAGGCATACAATTCATAGGAGATTTTTATAATTTTTGCAGTGATGTAGCAACCGAAAAACAAATAAAATTTTTTTTTACAAATGAATAAGACAAATTAAAACAACAAGCTGACAAACTAAGGGACGTATTTATATCAGACCACAAAGATCTAAACCAGATTACATCACAATTAAATAACTACACAACTGCAACTAGTAACAAACTCGAAAATTAAAAAAATATCTTTAAAACATACTTTAGCGAAGAAAAAAATGAATTAATAGAAAATACCTAAACTGATAAGGAAATAAAAGGGATGCAGGAAATAATCTTTAACATACTAACAATAATTATGAAAATTATGAATTATGAAAGAGAGACAAGGACACAAATACATAGTAAAATTGGGAAAATACCCTCAAGACTAATCACTATAGACACCCTACACGCAGATTTACAGAAACTTTCGGAAATATTAAGAAAAGATGGATTTGAACCGGTAATAAAAATAAACAAACTCTCATTATATTACAATATACAAATAACTGAATGTCAGTTCTCAAAAACACAAGTTTTAATAAAATTAAAAATCCCAATTCGTGAATACAAGTCAGACTGGAAACTATTTCAATATGTGCCAGCCCATTTCAAATATAAAAATACAACATGCATAATAAACTCTGAAAAAACATACATGGCAGTTAATACAATCAATAATAAACATAGGATAATATCAGGGATAGGTCTTCAATATTGTGACCCTCCCTTAACAGACCTATGTTATACACACAGGTTCTCCTCAGATTTAACACTAACACCAAAATGCGTAGAATCAATTTTTAAAAATTTGCCTCTAGAAGAAATAAATAAATATTGTTACTTTCAATGCGTAACGCAAACAAACAATGAAGAAACAATTATTAAGCAAATTGGAGTCAACACGACGCAATAACTAGCCCACAACCAACATTGTTTATTAGGAAGGAAGTAGGGAATACCACAACGTCACAACAAATTTACATAAACTATGAACACCCCGGACTCATTAAAATAAAATTACCATGCAATTATGAGTTATTTAGAAATGAACAGATACTCATTCCCAAAATGTACCCTTGTGAACTAAGCAACAATAATAAACTAACTATACAAAGAGTGCTACCAATATTATGGACAAACATCAAATCACTTAAAATAATACCTACATGAAGAACAAAAAGAAAAAATTTCAATGGACATATTTTAAGTACTATAAATAACTGTATAGTCTTGTAGAGGGTATCTGGTTAGAGTGAACTCTACAATTACACTACACTTGATTTTTATAATAACTGTATTTTTATTGAGTAATAAATTTTGCAAGAGAAATCTCTTCT
>VUJU01003730.1:0-23609 GCA_009835225.1 Aphis craccivora | reverse complement strand
TTATATATATATATATATATATATATATTTATATGTATTTTAATATTAAACAAGCTATGATAGATTTAAAATTTAATATTTTGCAAACACATAATTTACCTAAAAATGTATTTATTTATCGTAGTAAACCGAACTTTAAATAAAAAAATGTTGTAATTTATAAGTCACACGATAATTATAAATGTATTTTATAATATTAAAAACAACAAAGCTAATCGTGAAATGTTGAGCGATGTTTTTCGATGTCATACGCACTATAGTAAGGTAGAGACTGTGGAATGTGGCGTCCTTTTAATGCTAATTTGACAATTTTATTGTTTTAAATACAATAATAATTTCAATTATACATAACTATAATTTATTATCGATACCTAAAAAAACCAAGGTCCTACTTCCGATTGTGTTGTAGTTCACTATAAACCCCTCCACCACTAATACATTCGCCAATATCTATCAAACATTATAAATATTAATGAATACATATATACTGTGCAAAATCTGCTGTTGAGGATTAAATTTTAGGAATTGAAAAAATAACTCAAATCAGAGCATAACGATCCGTTGTTACGTATTTATAAGGTAATATATAGATTTAAATCCAAACAATTTTATATAAAAAGTATATATCAATCTTAAGGAATAATACATAAGTATGTATTTTCAAGTATTATATATTTGGATCGTGCCTATACCCAACATGATAATATTATTTCTTTTGGCAATTAATAATATTTTGTTTTAAACGTTTTAAACCTACCTAGCTATACATTTTAACTGAAGTAAATTATTATAATCTGAATTACCTATAACCATATGATATATAGTTATTCTCATATGCGGATTGATATGAGGATGTCCTAACACTATGTATAGCGGTGATGGTTACTATGTTCGGCCGTGAATAGGTTTCGAGGCCGTGGGTGTCGACTGCTGAAAATCACATCCGTGGATATTTAAATACCCATAACTTAATATTTTATTTTAGGTTTTACGGTGGATGACGGACGGAATTTTGGCAAAAACATAAACGCTTTATTATATATTATAATAGTCTGCTGATGAACGATATACATTTGGCACGTAATTTTTATTTTATCCCGTTGGGACGTAAATGCGTTTCTTAGAGGGGAAAATTTAGGTTAAAAGCTCTCCAAATCCAAAATTAACCGTTAAGCGTATAACCATTTTACGGATAATTATTATATTGTACCGTCGCAAATCGATTACCATCTCATAAGTTAGTGAAATTCATCCCGTGACAGATCATCGTATAATAATATAAAATATAGCACCTGTTATACCCGTGTAGGTAATGTATATAAGAATGTATGGTTCTTCTAAGATTATATTATATTATTATATGTTAAGCAACAGGTTGGTGCAGAAATAATATTTGATTTATACTCTCAAATCGCAACGAAGTCAAAACGCAATTTAATCGATCATTTATTACTAATTTATCATACGGACGCAGCGTCATCCTTCATATTATATTCTTATAAATTCTTAATAGTTATTATGTATAATGTATTTCGTCGTACGTGTCTGTCATCCATAATACTTAATATATTTTTAAAACGTGAGACGATTTGTGAGTATTTGGTATGCAGATGAGCCATATATAATGGGGGAAATTACGAAAATGTATTAACTAAATAATTTTTGAAAATATTTGATTGTATGTGTACTACATTAATTTAGTGATTGTGTCGTTTGTTGTGCAGTAAACACACACAATATGATTAACATCAAATAATTAACAAAATTTTTGCGTGAAATATTTGTACTGTTTCCAATATTTACATGTACCTATTATGAAAACCTTAGATATCAAAACACTTCCCATTTTACGTTAATTATTAATACTTAATATTAATATAGGTAACTATTCACTTCTTATAATTATATGTAAATACACTTTTTACAATCATTTAGCTATTTTTTTTCTAATTATTGTGATTCGACAGTGATGGATAATCCAACTAGTATTATTATATTAATATCTGCCGCCGGATAATGATATTTAAGTATTCTTAATGCTGTAGTAGTTACATTTAATGTATTGTATTATTTTTAAACCATAATGCATTTTATATATTATATTTTATCATATTTAGATATATCTTACGATTTTAAAAGCATCATACTTCTGCTTTTATGATATTTAATTGATTTTTGTTACTATTAGTTTAAAACAATTAATTTAATTTAATTTAAAAGTATTTAACTTTTTAACTAAAAACAATCTATAATATTTATATTAGAATAAATTATTATATAAACATAACAGTTTGAGATTTCAAACTTTGTATACTATCGTTAAGGGTACGGTACATATTAGGTATATTGAATATTTTTAGAACATTTCGTAGATTTGTATTATGTACACATATCATAACCACGTAATATAATATTGGGAGTGTATAAATATTATTTATTTAAGTTAAAATATATCAATTTAAATTACTTGAGACGTTTATTTACATAATAATATAGTTTATGTCATATTTAAATATTTCATTAAATAATAATTTTGATCATTAAACTTATTCAGTATTGACGTATTGTTCGTAGTATTCCATTAATATATAAAAGGTTTTGTATACCTAAACGTAAAAAAAAATCATCCAGTTGACAGATTTTTCATTTGATAATTTATTGATTTTGTTTTCAATGAAATTTCATAAGAATACCACTGTTTTCTTTGTATAACGTTATTACTATAGATATCCGGTAGAGAAAAACCTATTAAAATCTTGCAGTGTCATATTGTAATTAGTTCACGTGTATAGACAACAAAATAGACTTCAACTATAATTACTACTTGAATTTAAGTAATAATAATTCCTATTTTATTTTGTACTACTTTTCCATTTATATTGTTTTACATCCACCAATTCATCTAAACGTAACACAAAATAAGAATAAATTCAAATTAAAGCAATATGACTCTTTAACACAACGGCTCTTTTTGTATTTTTAATACATTAATATTATGAAAATAAATTTACACCAAAATTCATTTGAATAGCATTTGCTTAGAAATAGTGTAAAAGGAACTAATGTACTGTGCAATTTATTATTCATTTTTTAATATTACGAATCTTATATTTGATAAAAATTCAAATTGGTATGTTCGTCGTACTGTGATAATATCATATACAATAATAACATTATGTATAGATATAATATAAACGTATTATTTATTCGTTAGTTGTTAATAATTGTTATGGTTGTGAATTTATAACTTGTGTTTGTTGTTTTGTTATAGCGTTAAGACAAATGTCTAGTGTAATATTTTGAGTTCAGTACAGACTCAATGTAAACAAGCATAAACATCACTATATATTATACTTACAACATATTATTTTAACGCCTATTACTATAATGACAACAATCAAAATACAATACATAACAACACTCATACTTTAACAACTGTTGTTAAAAAAAAAAAAAAGTTGTAGGTATATAATACATGTACTATATTGATCGTCACTTCGATTTTTTGCTAACTTACAGTTTGAATACATGTTAACCTTTTTAGGAAAAAAAATATAATATATGCATCAGGAATTTATGGAATGAAATTCATTTGTATATAATATAATCTAATAGATTGTATTTTCTTATTTAAACAAATTATTGCATTTTTGATTATATCGAAATGTTTTTGTATGATATAAGAAATATAAATTAGATTTATTTTCGAATTCATGTACTCGTATCTTGTAATATAGGAATTAATATGAATATCATTACAAATACTAAAGTAGTATAAATAATTGTATGGATAAGCACGAGTTCTAATTTTGTCATGTTTGGTGATACTTTTTATATTTTTTAACCTAACCTATCTTCTTAAAATTATAGTCAGATTTTGAAGTACCTATATTTTAACCCCGTGCTTAGTATTATTGCGCCTATCAATAAAATCATATTAACGTCCATTAAATTAAATGTTTATATGTAATTGTATTTTATTTTATCATACTATTTACTTGTGTTCATAATTTATAATGTGATAATTTTGATAAATTACATATTATTCTGATGTATTAATTTTTGCACTTCATATCACAAAATCATCTTTCTGATTAATTTATGCTTTAGCTATAAATGTTAAGTAAACGATTTTTTCGTAATTGATCGGGAGATAATATTTTTATTCTGTAATATTCTACGAGGGATACACATCATCTAGTAAGATTAATGTCATAAACCACACTTCCTGTCCGAAGTTTTCATTTGGATTTTATTTAAAAATAGATTTTCGGGTGGAAACATTCTCCCACCGAAGAGGACAGTGCACTGCACACGCCGTCCCAACCGAAACGCTATATTCGCAGTCTGAACGTGTGATTGCTACAGCCTAGACGTATTGGGAAACTCGCATTTTCCTTTGATCTTAATCTTTTAATTTATTTGCAAGTTCGTCTCGTTTTAAACGTTTTCGTTTAATTGTTTACTTCGATTCAAAAATTATAATTCGAAAACTTCATTAAAATGGCTGACGTAGAATATCAGTTCACAACTACCGAGAGAAAAGTCAGGAAAAGCAAAAAAACTACTTCGTCAAATAAGAGGAGAGAGAGCAATGATCAAGGCGAAGTTACTATCACAGAATTGGATAAAGAAAACGTGTATCCATCAGAAAATGGTCACGATGACAAGAGGTATTTTCCGAGAATCCCTTAACTTAATTAAAAAAAAAAAAACAATTTTTATTCATCTATTTCAAAAAACGTAACTCAGTAAATGTATGCTTTTATTACATTTTTGCAAAAATGTTATTGGATATTTTTTTTTTTTTGTAACATTTTAGACTGTTATTTTAAGTTCAAACGGAAAATACCTCTTGTCTAGATAATATATTATTGGTAAGAAAAATTATAAATAACTTATTGTTATTATTATATAACTCGTTATTACTCAAACGTATGATTTATAACAATTTTAAATTATAAACTAATTTGTTTTAATAATATTATGATAAAGAAATTTTTTCGTAGTTTAGAAAATTTTTATTTTTTGCCGATTACAATTGTTATAACGACTAAATGGTAATATTTTTACTATACAAATCTGAGAAAAAATCGTCATGTATATTGTAATTAAAGATAATACATCGAATAAACCAAAGTGTAATTAATAATAAATGATTTATGCGTAATGCTAAACACGTAATATAGTAAATAAATAAATAAAATCCGTTAAACAAATTATTGATTATAATATAACTACCTATATCAATAGTTTAAATTAATTAATCATAGTATTGAATAATCAACTATTTATCCCATAAATGTATTACCTCTTTTTTTTTAAAAATATTTTCTTCGAAACCAGTTAAATTATATATAATAATGAAACATACATAATACAATTAGTTTCATACGTGTTTGATAGAATAATAAATTCTATTGTCTTCGTAAATTGTTTTTCTTAATCAATTGATTTAAAAGCGTTAGTTTAAATGTTTAAGAACTATTTTTTATTTTTGATACGGATAATAGTATCATATACTATTTTGTTGAAAGTTTTTTTTAATTTGACAAACATCTACCCAAACGTCACATCACAATATACATACGTAGTCTTTCCCAAATATCGTTTAAAACTATTCGATGTCCGAATATAGGTTATTGTTTCTTTAAATTAATTAGGTGATTTTTTTAATAATTTATTACAGTTAATAACAGTTAGTTTCATTCAAGCACAAGTAATCAAGTTTGTTTATCACGCAAAAATTATTTTTATTATTTCAAATTTTTACGATTCAACTTTATTCTTGGTTAATTAAAATAATATCGTGTAATTTAAATTTGGTCTAAAATTGTTTTGATTATTACTATACTATAGTATGTTTATATATATATATACACATGTATAATAATGTATAAGTATTTTAATGATATTTCATTAATAGCTTTAAAATAATAGTATTTTTTAGATGTTCTTCTGTTAATTTATTTTATGTATTACGCGTAACGAATTAGGTACTTTATTATTTGAGTTATGGCGTTTTTATGAGTAGGTAGCGCTTTTATAACAATATTACATCTTGATTAAAATATTAATTTTTTGTTCTATCGGTGTTTGTGCATGTAATTACATGACAATAAAATATTAAGTATATTACATATTATTATTATGTTGAATAAAATTTTACTAGTTGGTCTACTTAATAGATATTTATTCATTTTTAAAGCGTTTAATCATTAATTTCTAACTTACATTTTTCATTGGGTTCGAATATAAATATGAAGATAATTTATTCATTTCTAAGTTGGAAATCAGTATTTAGTGCCTTAATAAGATTAATTTATTAGGTCAGAACAAGTTTTGTAATCAATTAGTATTTGACAACTTGTTTAAACATTTGCACTCCAATTTTGAAAACCGTATACAATTTAGTATATAATTATCGTTTTCTCGTGATAGTCGTAATTTTTTTATGTCAAGTTGTTAACACAGTCAAGTTAAACAGATTTACAAATGACTTCAAATGACACAAACAATATTATTATCGGTTACTTTTTATGGGAACTTTTATTGCGGTTAATTATAAATACATATAATATTTACCTATCTAGTAATTAATATACAATGTCACATATGTATATAGTTATGAAAAATATAACAATTTATCAATTTTTATATGGTATTTATAAATTATTAATTAATTTTAGTGAAGAAAAAAAATTCATTAAATATCATAATTTAAGTATAATACATTTTAACTATACATAAAATATATAGTTTTTTTCGCCAGCCGTATTAGTCGCATTTTATGTTAGTGAGTTCGATGTCTATATATTAAACTATTAAAGGGTTATTCACTCTTGTACAAGACGGTAGTAAAGCTGGCGGAAAGTAGATACATTTTTTCACATTTTTCTCTTCATTTATTATATACGCTTTCTGTTTAAATATAAAATGGTTTCGGTCCATGAATTTCATATTCGAAATAGACCGTGATGCATTAAACGGTGCATAGGAATTAGCTATTAATATTCCGCATGATCGTAAAAAATAATATAAAAATGCATAACACAATACGACAGAATTTTTCGTTTAAAAGAATTAAAATCAGAACAACGTCTGAGTTGTATAGAAAATGTACTATGTATATTGCCATTCCTGATTATTTTTAAAAATAATTTTTGTACTTGCCACATATTTAAAACTCATCAGTTACTGATATGCACCAGTAAAGGTCAAATAAACGTGGATTAAACACTGATTAACAACACATTGTCTTTTCTAGTTATAGATTTTCTGCATTTACTTTTCTTGCGTAAAATCCATTTTAAAATTTAAAAAAATATAATAATGAAATTGCATTGTAGTTACACTGTAAATATTATGCATTTGCTTGTATTGTTTAATTAAAATTATGAATAAAAATTGGCTTTCTTCATTCTAAAGATCGATGAGTTTGCAATAGATTTTTTAGGTTCTGAGTGTTACAAAGAATGAATGGCTGTAAGAGAATGTCTAATTTTTATTATCGGGAATGCTTTATGTATCGTAGTTCCTCTATAAAATTAAAAATGTACCCGAATAGGATACGGGAAAGTTATTTTTTAAAAATTTCAAGTGATATTCAAGAAAACCGTTAAAAATATCGATTTTTAGAGAAGATCTTGATATTTTTCTCAACAACATTTACTTTGAGAGTCAAATTAAAGGAAATAGATTTTACATGTTGAATTTTATTTTTATTGTAAATTCAACTCTAGAAGTCTATAACGTGTAAGGAAACCTCATAACATAAAAAAATTATGATACCTAGTAGTTACATAGATTCGTTTTTTAATTAGTAATATACTATCTAGCCAATATTAATAATATTAATATCGATAAACTATACTTTAACAGCCTTATTGTAATGATGAAAACACGTTTTTATTAATATATATATATATATTATTGTTGTTGATTAAACAAAATAATTGGGGAAAGTATGTTATCCGTATACCCAGTGTAATAGTAGAGAACACTCGGGAATGAGTCATTGAGGGTAGTTAGAATGTTTTTAGATTTAGGTTTATGGTATCAATGTATCACATTTAGCTTATGATAACATAGGTTATTTTGACGATTTATAAAAAAATAAAAATTGATTCTTTGAACTCCACGACCTCGATGATACTGTCGCATTTGAATTTAAAGGTCATACGATTCAACCAATGTATGAGTAATACTACGATCGCGTGAAAAGACAACATTTTACGCGGGCGTGGTGCCTATACCTGTTTGTTGGTTTGATTATTTTTTTTAGCAAATTGTTTAACTTTTGACATTTTCTAAGAAGCTCTAAAAAATAATTGAAAGTGCGACGACTTCATTAACTTCAATTCAACGTTACCGAAAATATTAGGTGAAATCGACAAAACCAATAAATGAAACAACATAATACACCTCGTGGGGGTTACACATTAAATTTTCTTTAAAAAGTCTAAAAGACCGTAGAGTCAAATTATAGTTTATTTTATTATTTTTTTTAAACAAACATGATGCATGTTTATTCATTTGTGTTAAGGTTTGAACAAATCATTTTTAGAAAACTATTTTAAATACTTCGATAAATGCCATTACATTAAATACTCGAAAAAGTATTATTAATTATATAAAAATTATTTAGGTCTACTAAACGCTAGTAATTCATTAAATGACAAACTGGCAATTAATATATCTGTGTTACGCATTGTGCTGATATAATATATTACACTGTTGAATCATTGCGTGTTAAATAAAAAATATTTTTACGATATCCTTAATTTAGAAAAAATTCTCTTTTGAAACCGATGGTTCTTATAAAACATAATACGTTGGTATGAATATTGACAAATTGTGTTATTTATTTTAATGAAAAACAAATACACGAATTTGCATAATTGAATAGATAATTGTTTAAAAAGTCACGACTCAATATTAAATTTTTCTTTGTAAATTATAAAATTTGTGTTTTTTTTTTAGTTAATTTTCAGTGGAGAATACACCAAGGCTATGAACAAGGACTGGCACTCTGGTCATTTCTGTTGTTGGCAATGTGATGAATCGTTGACAGGACAGAGGTATGTGCTTAGAGACGATCATCCGTATTGTATCAAATGCTATGAATCTGTATTCGCCAATCCTTGCGACGAATGCGACAAAACCATCGGGATCGACTCTAAAGTACGTTCACCAATCAATTTGCTTCATAAGTTAACTCTATAATTTACTCTATTACATAACATATAACAATACTATATATATATATATATATATATATATTACGGTATTTTCTCAGGATTTGTCGTACAAGGATAAACATTGGCACGAAGCTTGTTTCTTGTGCAGCAAATGTCGCGTCTCGTTGGTGGACAAACAATTCGGATCAAAAGTAGAAAAAATCTATTGCGGAAACTGCTACGATACTCAATTTGCTGCTAGATGCGATGGTTGTGGAGATATATTCCGTGCAGGTAATGTATTTTATTGAAATGAAGTTAATTTCAAAATTGCAGTGACTAGTCAAATACGTAAAAGATTTTATCACTAAATCGTATTTAACATTTTAACCGGCTCATTATAATAGGTAGTAATATTAAAATGAAAATTAATTTAAAAAAAAAATGTACTGGATTAACTAAATCTATGGTTTAAAACATAGGCGCCAGGTTTTGTCAATGCCAACGGGGGCCGAATTTACCTATACTACTTATTAACCTTAACTTTTGCCCTTCAAAATAATTTAAATATGTGGTTAAAAAGTAGAGACTATTAATACCTAGAAGACTACTTATGTCTATATTTTTAATTGTCTCCTCCTAAGTTTTGTTCCCGAATCTCGGATATATTATTCTGTAAACATGGTTTGGTTAACTCAAATCTCAATCTTTTCAATGGGGGCTGAGCCCCAACTCCATCTTTTCAATGGGGGTTGCGGCCCCAGAGCACCCATGCAGTCGGCGCCTATGGTTTAAAATCACTAGTAAATTATGTATAATATTGTATGTTTTCCACATTTTTCATTCTAAATATATAGTCAGAGTATAAGCTGTTTTTGGACACAAGGTTATGATATTTAGTTGTATTTTGATATCAACTATAATTAGATGTTTAGTTGTATTTTGCTGTCAATTATAATTATATCTACTATGATTTTTTGGCTTAAAACTTGATAAAGCGCTTAATCGCGAGATATCTTAATACAATCGTGTTCCTCAAGCTATCCCTTATATTAAACATGAAAAGATATGATTAATTCAACGTCTTATTCAATATACCTCTCCTCGTTAATTCTTTAACAACACAAAATAATATATTGATGTAATTGATAAATAATCTATTGAAGTCTATTGAATGTTTTCCAAAACATGGTTGACCATTTTTTGCAGAAATCGTGTAGTTCAAGTTTTCTTATACTATGTATAAAATATCTTGTAGAACCTTATATTACCCGCTGTGTTCGTCTATCGCAACTTTCGTTATCATGATTATTACTATCATATTATATACTCGTATTGTAGATTCTTGTTAATTTGTTTTTATAAAAAATATTAGTTGATATATTTTACAATTATTACTCATAAATAATCTCTTAGGTTATATTATTATTTCGTTTTATTGAAATCAATTTATATTTATTGTTATTTTGTTATTGCACTTATCACACTTGTCTTATTATAGTGTAAACTGTATACTATTATTTCAAAATCTAGTGTGCTAATCATCCGTGGTTCAGATGTGTTTACCGTTTTAGAAACATATCCTTTTAGACATGTGTCTTATTCGATTAGATGATACATGCAAATTCACGGCAATATGCTTTTGATTATTATTTGTTATACTGTTAAACCGCATAATTTTCAAACTATTTGTTCTACAGTGTGTTATATGTGTTATATGAGACGCTTCTTTTTTATATTTTAGACTTAATGTGGCATTTTAACTGTACTGTACACGTTTGAAAAAATTAAAATGAGTTTCAGTAAATATACCTTTCAAAACTTTCTCTTCGTACATCGAATTTGTGTTTATCTTGTACCACTATCAAGATTTCACACAATTATCCCCTTAGACCGAATAAAATTCAAAATTATTATATGCTCTCTTTTTCAACGTCCTGAACGGGGCAGTGATGCGCCAACAGAAAAGCATGAAACACCTAACAGCAAATCGTTAAAAAAAAAAACACAAGTGGGAGCTGTGTTTGTCTACGTTCTTCGATCCGCATTCGATGAGAGAGTGAAAAAATATACGTCGACACACGGCACTGTACGTTGATTAAAAAAAAAACACCATTCTTATATTGTATATGCACTGTAATGGTGCAGGTGACATCATCGTCCAATATTGCTGCATCATTAATGTTTTATGTATTTTCTTCTCGATAAGTCGCGTGTGTCCAAGGTCGAAATGATAAGTCCACGCGGTTTGACGTCCGTCTTATATAGGTACATAATATTTATTTTACGTATGTCGTTGTTGTGATCACGGGCAATATTCCGGCGCATCTTACTTAATACGGCTTGATTATTCCAGTGCAATTTACTGTTTCCGTTAATCCAACGGGTAATATAGAAAGTTCCACAACATATGCATACAATTTCGAGATAGGTGACATTTTTTGTAGAAAAAAGGAACTTGATATGTTATAATATAATATATATTAGTTGTTATTAAAAACTTATAAAATATTTTATTTTGTATCCATTATAAAATATTGATAAGGTGTAATATTTCTCATTCATTTTTTATCTATACATAGATATAGATAATTGTATTCAATTATATTTTACTATCTCTAATTAAAGGCAACATTATATATTATATATTATATAAAAATTTGAATTTATAAGCTGAAACATATTTCATGTGTAAGCCACCATATAGCAATCTATAGCGTTGTTAAAAGAAGTTATACTTCCCCCCTCTCGTATCTTAAAGAATATATTGTTATAACTATAACTGAAAACTCATAATTTTTGAGTCTATAAAGGACAAAGATCAAAAGAAACATGTATTTTTTTTTAATGTATGCCGTATTATTAATCATATTATGATCACAATAGTTTAACAATATATTATATTAAACTATTGTTAATTCTTCGTTAGTTCAATATTTTACAAGCTCAAAATGACATTACCTCGAAAATATCCTCATCTTCGTGTTTGGTGATGGGCGTTTAACTTCTAAATATTAACTTGGGTGCCACAATGTTAATATCACGTTAAATTGTACTATAATGCTAGTTGGGTAGGTATAATGAGGTAGTAAAATATACGGGTATCACGTCCTACGGGTCTACGTATTGTTATAATATAGTTAATATACCATGATGGATGGTAACCAATTTCTGGTCATATTATAGGTAATAATAAAAATAAAATAATGTCGATCACTGTTCCTGGTTCCGACGTATACGAATTTTTATCCTTTATGGATTTTTGATCGCTCCCTCTCTCCACCCCATAACTGAAAACGATATCTGATGATGGAAATATCAATATTATAATAACACAATAATAATAATATCATTATCTTCGTGCTATGGTCGGAGGTGTAGTACCTGTATCAATATAATAGTATACTTATACCGTGGGCAGGTCGGAAAGGTCACCCGGTATCCTATCGGCGGTGGGGCGCGCGAGCTCAAGGGGGGACAGATAGGTACACCAAGTATATTATTACGTCCGGACTCGGTGCCCGTCGTCGTTTGTCACGCGCTTTTGGTTCAGTACAAGTGCAAACATGTCCGTGGACGTAATGACCAGCAAATTTGGTAACATCACGCTGAAGACCAGCACTCCCAAAAAGGATCCGGGTGACGACGATGTGGCCATTCTGTCATCATTTCTACCGGAATATCTGATGAGTCCCGCGTCTATAACGAAAAACAAGGAGTTCGAATGCTCGTTGAAACGGGACTGCAGATTGGGAGACCCCAAAGCCACCCCTCCAGGTAGAACCACTTTATAAATACCTACTCGTTCGACTATTAACCCGTACGCAGCTTCTCGCTACCCCCGTCATCAATAGTCCAACAAAAACTGATCTTGGTGACCTTTGGTGTCATGACTACGAGACAGCTTTTTTACCTTTACATATTTTTTTAAATATAATTGTTATTATTCTCATCGTCTTATTTTTTTACTAAATTGGTATACAGCTTGAAAAATCTACAGCATGTTAGAAAGTGTATAGCATTGTTATCGAGATGCTATATTCTTAATCCTTGCTACAAATAATTATTATTTTTATTTTTGGCCATCAATTGTATGCTATATATTGCGTAATAAATATAATATACTCTTTCGATGACTAACATTACTCTCTAAAATATAATTTATTTTTGTGTCTTATTATAATATGACGTATGAAAATCACCATATATGGTGGTTTAATAATTGTTTTAACCATCTGTTTGCTTTACCTGATTGGGTATCTAATAATATTTTACAATATATAATGCAATTTATATTTTGTAAATCTCTCTTTAAATTTATGATTCATCAACTAAAATAAATACTACAACGTTCATTGACATTTGTGCTTTTTTCCGAGTTATAACTGAAGTATTATGTGTTTTTCTTTAATGTGCAAAATCAACTCGTAAGTTTTGTAGTACATGTTCATTTAAATACATCTTTTATTTTTATTATATTCAAAAATACCGAGAAACGGTGTAGTGATATACTATAGCTTTTATTAAGTACTAAAGTGGCGAGGGTAACTCATTAATTTTGTAATATACTAAGTTCATTTTTCAAAACTATAAATTCTTTTAAATACAAATTATTAAATTTATATTTATTTTGATATGTATGTATAGTTTTTAAAAATAAAACTGCATAAAATTATAAAATTAACATTATTGGTTTCTATTTCAAAATGTAACATTGCATTTTTGTAAATCGCAGCTGTAGCTGTTTTTTTTTTAAATTTTGTTCAAAGTTTTTTCATGTTTAGTATTATTAGGCACTAACTTAAAATTATTTTTTTTATGGCTATGTTCATGTATAGGTAATTTCATAATCAACCAGAAAATTACCGTTAAGAAATTATATTTTTATGACTAAACAAATATCGAATGACTGAAATGTTTAACGTGCCATTAAATATTTGAAACTTATGATATTAGTGGAGGTATATTTTTGTTTGTATTTAATAGGTAGTGTTTATAATCATTATTAAACTAAAGCCAACCTGATTTAACCAGATAAAAAATTGTTTTACTTTTCACCAGGTAACTATGTGTTTTTAAACAATAATTGCAATTTTGTGTAAAAAAAAATACACTGGGTACAATAATGTATTAAATGTAGTTAGGTATAGATAATAAGAAAAAAATATAAGAACTACACTCTAGGCATTGACTATTATTATGTATTGTTATTGTTATTTTACTACCTATTTATTATTAATCTTAATAGTATATATTTTGCTGTTGGATAATTAGAATATAAATTGTATAATATTATAATTAACGTTATATGTATATGTATATACATATATATATATATTATATAACATTTTATTTGAAAACAAAATGCGGTAAAAACCGCTCCAGCTGAGATTTCGATCGTTATTTATGAAAAAAAAAACATTTCTCAAATTAATTTTAGACATTAATCGTCTCTATATAGGAGTGTCGATTTTCAACTGTAATCGACTGAATTTCCTTTTAGATGCCGATCGTAAAACCTTGGCTTGCAGATTTTCAATATCTCGATTCAACGGCGAGTCTTTGGTCCCGTGGGCGTAATTTGCGTCCTTACCATTGTCTCCGATCGTACCTACGTTACATATATCCGTCGAAAAAACGTAACAATCGCAGCGACCATCATTATCGTACATAATATCCGGGGGACAATAAATACACTTAACTGATCATTCCGTTTGTTTGTACTTCGTTAAGCTCGCTAGACCGTATAGGATATATATTTTATCAACGGCCTTGATCCGCATTTTAACATAACTCTAAGGTCGAGTCAGCGAAATTAGATCCCGTGGATGTTGCTAAAAGGAAATAACTGGTACTAAACGACAACAATAACTGCAGATATAGATATTAACTATATATTGATCAGTTTATAGTTCTGAATGTTGTTGTTATTATTATAACGTTTTTCTCACTCTCGTCGAAAAGGCTCGAAAATTAATAAGAAAAAAAACTCTAGTCCATATATGCACACTGTTGTGACCTTCCGTGAATCGTAACTATTATTATATGATTGTGCATGTCCGACGCGACACTCGGTAGTTTTATAGATCGCGAATAACTGACAACGGTAACAATCGCGGCCAAGATGGTAAAAATGTATTGAAGAGTGGGCCGAGATGGTAAAATATTGAAAAGTGCAACATTTACGAGTTTACGACTGTGTATCTACTACTGTCGAGATGAGTAACAACTATGATTGCGACTTAATTTATTGACCTGTTCGTGGGTTTGAATATTATTTAGTTTACAATGACGGTCTGTAGGCGATTTTTTAGTGAGAGCGAAGGAGAAAGAAAGATAAAAAGTCTCGCACGAGTAAAAGATTTGAGGCGATGTGGTTGTTTTAACAATTTTATTTGATATGCAAATCAATTATAAATTATGCATTATGCGTATTGTTACGTGTAGTATAGAATCAGGACAATATTTCAAAGGAAAAGCTCTCATGTTTTCACTTGTCATACATTTTAGTAATCTCAAGTATATTATTATTATTTACTAACATTAATTCAGTACGTATGTATTTCACATTTGATATATGTTATATTATTTATTTTATTTTTATAAAATAGAAAAAACAAAGGTATGTATTTTAAAAATATTTATTAAATCAATTAATACGACAATTTTTCTTTTCTTTTACATAAATCGATTACCTCTTCAATAATTTCATAAGTTGGATCTTCTTCGTCTTGGGTACCTACTTATTTTCATAGAATATCCTAATGTGTCTTATCCCAAATCCGGTAAATATATTGGACATACTTTATAGATTATTGATACTTTGATAAAAAAAAATATGTTTTACTGACAGCATTGGTATGCTCTATGTTTTTCGTGTAAAATATGTTGATGATAATAATAAAATCTTATGAAATCTTAACAAGTGTTGTAAATATATTTTGTTAATTATTATTTTATTCGTGGCACGTATAGGGAGGGTCGAAATTAAATTCGGATATTTGCTCTCTGGATTCAATATTGTATTTTGCTATTTACGTGTATACGTGTTCAAGATCGTGTTTAGTGGTCGTCCCGTGGTGCAAAAGAATAAGTCGTGTTAATCGGAGAAGTATAACTGGTGAAAAAAAATATATTACCTATCTATCTGACCGTGGGACGACAATCGCATAACATACGCTCCATTCATTTCACTCCGCACACCGTGGGAGCGAAGGACCCGCGGAAGAAAAAATTTCGACAGCGCGAATCGGAATTGTTTCCACGTCCTATTGGTTTAAGCGTCATCGCTGCGTGGGAATTCGCGAACAGCGGTGCTGCAAGTTCGATTATAAGACACGTCTTATAGTGGGCGATTCTCGTTAAACGCTATCTTAAGGATTGATTTTTTTTTCGCCAGCCGTCAAATATTGCATACAATTTAAAAATTAAGTAGTTATAATAAACATGATCAATCTACGTGGTGGGGGAGTAAGGATCTATGATAAATCATAATAACTTAAACTATAGGTACCTATGAATTATTCCAGGGTTGTGAGTAGAGCATTAATATAAGCATTAAGCACTATATTTGTTTCGTGATAAATAATAAAATCAATTTTATTTAGGATTTTAGAATTTTTTCCGACGATATAAAAATACCTAATTAATCAGAGTTTTTTTTTTAAATCAGTCATCAATTTGACTATAGAATTCAAAATATTATGTACCTATATAAAAAAAAAAAACATTATATGTTTTCATATTATTAAGGCTAGGCAATTTATCATGATTTTCAAAATAAAATTAAGATACTTTCTGTATTAAATTCATTAAATGTTAAATACAATAATGTAAATCACAAAAATATGTTAAATTATACCGTACGCGTGATTATAAGTTTGACAAAATTTTTTAATTAAAATAATATTTTATCCTCAAGTATAATGAATTTATTTATTTTTAAAATAGTCTCGTTAACAATAATTAATTTTTCATGTATTTTTAAAATAAAATAAGATAAATCACAGCTAAAAAACGGATTTACTTGTATTTACGGCACTTTACGGCACATATAGCATTCTGTTAGAATTTTGTCATTGCAGTGGGTCTTATGTTATACTTTATAGTAATATCAGTAATATTAGCTATTTGGTAATAATTTGGTTTTAAAAATAAGCGTATATGATTTAATATATTATTATGATATAATATAATAATATGTCATTGACGTTTTGTCTATACAATTTTATTTTTATTCATGTGCATTTATTTTTTCTATTCTCAGGAACAAAAAAGATGGAGTACAAGACCAGACAGTGGCACGAAAAATGTTTCAGCTGTGTTGTGTGCAAATCGGCCATCGGCACTAAGAGCTTTATACCTAGGGACCAGGAAGTTTACTGCGCTACTTGCTACGAAGAAAAGTTCTCAACTCGATGCGTTAAGTGTGACAAGGTACTGTGTGATACAGATACAATAACAAATTATATTGAAGCAAAGATATCTTTGCACTACAAAGGCACTCGCCCAAAAATTCATTTTATCAGTTATACTTAAATATGTATAATATAAAACCTATTTGTTCATATGTGCATCAATATATTATGATCCGACTATAATTTATTTCGATTGTATACCACAAAAACCGTCACACAATAAAGTATAATATTCTAAAAAATTTGAATACGTATAAATTAAGTGTAAAAATATATTCTTTCTCTTCGTTATAGTTAATTCAAAAAAAAAAAAAAAAAATGTTTATTACGTACGGAGTCGACTTAGTGTGGCGTACACGAGTGAAGCGAGGAAGGCACTGGTCTTGCATTACGACTTAATGAATTCTCGCGTTTTTCAATTTTTCTTACTATTTATTTATTTTTTGTTTGCTGCCATCCCAACAGGTACCAAACCACTGGATTTTATCAATGAAATACGATTGACTAAATTGTCTATATTTGTAGAATTTTGCAAACCACGACGTAGCGTTGTTTATTCACTGAATACAAAATATTGTGTTTTATTACTCTTAAAAACGAACGATTGTGAGAAAAAATGAAAGATACCTACGTAGAAAAATTAATATTGACTCGATTGACTTTTATTTTATTTTATAAAAATAAAAACTAAATTATAGTAAAACGGGGTATAAGATATACTTTAATACTCAAATTAGTGTGTAAAAAATAATAAAGACCACTATACGAGATCTACTTTTATGTTGAAAAAACCAGCAAGCGAATGCATTTAATTTCTTTTTATTTTATTCAATTTATTCTGACATCGGATTAGTAGTTCTTCCTGAAATATTTACTATTTCGGTAATTATTACTGTATTATAGTTTTTAGTGTTTCTATCGAGGGGAAAAACATTGGCTTATTAGTTATTATATTCTAATAATAAAGTTGGTGGATGAACATGGAATTTTAAAATTTAATTAAAATTTCCTCTATAGAACCTTTTAAAATAGGGTGTGTTTCTTTACAGTAATAATATTTTTATTACCTACTCCACTGTTATTTGTGTGTTAACAGATTATTACTAGTGGTGGAGTTACATATAAAAACGAACCTTGGCACAGGGAATGCTTCACGTGTAGCCATTGCAGCACGTCGTTGGCTGGACAGCGTTTCACATCCAGAGACGAAAAACCATACTGCGGAGATTGTTTCGGAGAGTTGTTCGCCAAAAGATGCACTTCATGTGTAAAACCAATTACAGGTAAGCACGCGTTGAAACTCGTGTCACGTATTTTGAAATGGTTCCAAGCAATATAGGAGAAAATTATATAAATATTTTTAACTCTCTTTTTTTTCTTACAAAAAATTATTGAAATATAAAAATAGCGTAGGTATAAGCAAAGATATGTAAAACAATACTCCTTAATACTTCTATATAAATATCAATATAATATCAAGTATAGACGATAATAAATTGTTAGCAACTATGCAATGATTAAAAACAAAGATAAGGTCCACGTAATTTGTAAGAACAATTGCAGATTATATAATGATCGTATAATGAAGATTAAGATATAAAGAAATCATATAAAAATTAAAACAAAACTATAATGTTATCGATGTTATCGACCAATAATAAATTGCATGAAGGTATTTTTAAAACATCTGGAGACTCAAGCTGCCGTTAACGTAATTCACCATTGGCGTCTGTACTGAACATTTACTAATGAACTTATCATAGTAGTATGCTATTATATATTGCACCTGTTTAATTTACCGTAGGTATACTTAGCGAAATATATGATATAATATTATACAAAAACATAATTGATAATGTTACTACTTTATTATAATATTGTGTCTCATGAACGTTTTGAACCACAGGAATCGGCGGCACTAGATTCATCTCATTCGAAGATCGTCACTGGCACAACGATTGTTTTATCTGCGCCTCTTGCAAGACCTCGCTGGTTGGTAGGGGCTTTATCACCGACGCCGAAGACATCATTTGCCCGGAATGCGCCAAGCAGAAGCTCATGTAAACACGGCTGCACCTAATCAACACAATCACCACCATCCCCGCACTCCATCGTATGACTATACGTTATGTTTATTAACGCCGTCTTAACGTTACTATATTATATAATACACACAAGAAAATAATAAATTGTCAATAAAAAAAATCTATCGTCTTTACGGCTTACGCGAGGCACCTATAACCCATCAACGCACCTCTCGATGACGACGCAGTAACGGAAATATTCGTTCGTTTAATAATTTTATGTCCGACCTCTGGCGTTATTTATTTATTTGTTTATTTATTCGTACGTTTTTAATGTATTGACACGTGTGCCTTAACGTTTCTAAAGTATATCGTATCACTATATATAGAAATGTATTAGATATTGATAAATATATATATTTATATTGATGTAAACGTAAAACTCACATAATATTAATAGATAGATTTATATTTATTTATACATAAAACTAACAAAACAATTATTATGCGTAGATGACGTAAATACTTAAAATTGTTAAAAAAAAAAAATAATAATAATAATACAATTTATGTAGTTCACTAACCCCCCAGCGTTTGAATATTATAACTATAACTATATATTTATTTAAATATATAAATTATGTTTATTTGAATGTAATTTTTATTAAGTTATACCAGAATCTAAGTTACATAACCACCCTTGTTAATTTATTACTCAAAAGTATTATTATGATTTTTTTTGTGATTAACTAGTCAGGTCTTGTTAAAATGTTAATATAAATATTATATTATTACATTATAATAACAACCTTATATTTTTCTCCCTTTAGGTACATACTGTAAATTTATGGCCTTATCTATACCGTCCCTATCCCTGAAGTCCTTCAATAGATCAATATTACCTATTTTATCTTAGAAGATAGAATACTATACAAGGCACTTACAGTGAATTATCGCTTAATGTTATTAAGTTTTTATTTTCAGTATAAAAATCGAGCACAGTGCTGTGAAACGTCTTACCTTATATACATTTTAATCATTAATTAAATAAGGTGGGCTAGTAAGTTTATATCTTACACATATTATGTTGTATTATACAATGTGTAATCAACTTCATTAACCAAAACTCGGCTAACCGAATTCTCGAAATCTGTTTCGACACATACTTTTAATACATAATATTACTACTTATTTTAATACTATACAATAATTATTATTTGTACACGATATGATTTCTGTTAAATATATCGTTTTGTAGTCTACTTAATTTAGTAGTTAAAATTATATTGGTGTTATATTATCGAATATTTTTACCGTAGTAATCTTTATAATAATGCAAAAACTATAACTATAGAAGTTATTACAGTTGAATCATTTGGTGCTATGATAATAATAATAATAATAATAATAATAATTTTAATAACAGTAATTATAATACTGCTATATCGCACACTAATCACATTGTTTTTTAAAACAATTTAGTGTAGACTTAAGATATTATATATTATTTTTTTTTTAATGTATACATTTGAAAAATTTTAAAATCACGATTTTTTAAAATACATTACTTATGTTATCTATTGTTGACTCACACAAATCTATTATTTTTTTTTTTTTAAGACATTTTTAAGTCATTATTTCATTAATTGTATAAATTGTAATGATTGTACTTCTTGTTTGAATCAATATTATGTATACTATATTTATTTTAACATGGGCACATGAAACATTTAACATTTTCAAATTATAAATTGTTTACAATTTTATTTCTGAATAAAATGCTCTGGTTTTCTGATTGAAGTAAAAATTTTTTCGTTTTAAAAATCACTCTATAAAAGATAAATAATTTTATATTATTATGTATTTAATACATCTGTTGAATTTATTTATTATTTACTAATATACATACCGTATAATACAGTATAGCATTAATTATTAAAATTGATTTTATGTTAGGATGCTTGATTGACTTTTAAATTAATTATTATATTTAATTATGATTATATCAATATTTAATACACATTACTAGAATGCTAGACACAGTAATGATACATAAATAAAAGTAACATTGTTACCATATTTGTATAGATGTATCAATAATAATGTTTATAATAATCATATTATATTAAATATTGAATATTGACACATGTTTTGATAAATTTAACTTTGTTTAAAATTATAAACTACTATTCTGAAGTAAGAAATTCAAATAACTGACGAGTGACCTACCTACATAATATAGTCTATAATATGCTGTGTGTGTCAATTTTATGATAAAGTATAACAGTAATTTTTTACTAAGAATTTAATGAAGGTAACTTACATAAAATACAAGTAAAATAAAATTCAATTTTTCAAAAATATTTTATTACATTTGAATTTCTAATTCGCTTTTCAATAATGAAATTTCTTCAACACTAAAGATTAATTAACAAAAATAAAAATAAGAATAATTTGGATAAATAATGTTCGTGTACCATGTTTTACTTAGAAGTATATTATTCTAATGTCTACAACACTACATGTATAAAAATAATATCTTTAAATATGTACAATATTATTAACGAATTAAAAAAGGTTAGATATTGAAAAATAGTTTATTATCATTTACTATATTATATTTTAAAATATACAAGTATTTATTTTAATGAACAAATTTTATAAATCACATGGTATATGTTTGATATGAACATGTTTTGTTGGCAAAGTTTTACTGTAGCTAAAACTTTTAAATACATCCTTTATAAACACGACATTATCAGTTTTAGAATCCAACGAGTAATAAACTAATAACATATCAATGCAGACACTAAAATTAAATGAATGTTTTGCAGATTACTAAATAATACATAAAGTATGAATATTACAACTACATGATACATCATGAATTTTAGTCTAGTTAATTTTAATTATTAATGAACGAGACGGATTATAACTATATAAAATACGTAACACATAAATATCCTCTAATGAATACCTATACCTTAGCACTTGAAAATTATCTCAATATTTTAGTATAAGGTTCATAAAAAAAAAAACTACAAATTTTTACTGTATTCAATAATAATAAATAAATAGTCAGCTATAAGTTATCATAAGAAACAATGAGACAACGTCTACCAATTTAGAATACAGAAAAATAATTTTTTTTATTATATTTAAATAAAACATTTTTTTAAGAAATTTTAATTTTATAATATATATAATATATTTGTCAATATTTTTTCTTTTTTTTTTTGTTATAGTATGCTTAGTATAGAATTTAGATCATAGTTAGAGCTGGTTATATCCATCTAAATGGTAAATATGATATGATGTTGAATTTGTCTCATTCTTCTAAGCGTATTATAAATAAATGAAAAAAATGTTTGTTTTATCATTAAGCTTTAAGATGATTGTTTTATTTTATTATAATCTTTATTAACCATATAACTTCATCAACTGCCTCAAACTCGTTATTGTGATAGGTTTTAATTATTTAAGGTTTATTTAATTTTGCTGTGATATTGTTTAAATATGTATGTCAATAATTCGCCTATACATAGGTTTAATTTATTAATTTTCTTTCAGCATCACAAGAATTTCCGACCTTAAAACATACGTTTTATCATACTAATTATGATTGCTAATTATATTTAGAATACCCGAATTTGTTGTCTTCATCTTATACATTTACCTATACATTCACACTCAGAAGTCCATTTTTTACTTTTTTTTAAATTTAATATTAGAGTGAATTGGGCTATTATCAAATGTTATAATATAAATATTATTTGTATTTGTACGTTGATATTTTTTAATATTTCGATTTTTAATTGAGTTATGCGTAATTTTAAATATAAATCATTAGAAAAAAAAAGAATAATATTCAATGACAATATTTTTACTATTAAGTTATAACAGGTCAATTTGCTTTGATATTTAAATTACCTAACGAAGTTAAACTTGAGCTTATGAATTTTGATGTGTAATGTAACGTAGGTATCTAC
>VUJU01003729.1:0-23612 GCA_009835225.1 Aphis craccivora | reverse complement strand
AGATCTGTTAAATTTATATTTATAATACTATAATAGCTAATAAGTCAAATCACTTTTAATTCTTGGTTTATTTTAAATAAAATTCTTCATGTATTAAGATTTTTAATTATTTAACATATTTCCTTTTAAATCTATTTAATATTATCACATCAATACTTCACCACAATTCCTGAAAATCTCATTTCGGTATCTTAAAAGATGCTGGTATTTATTTGTGTTTGTCATGTTTCATTTAAAAAATATATACACCGATTGCTGTAATATAAATGTGAAAAATCTCCTTTATTATTATTTTTTTCTACCGTGAACGTGGGATTAATAATAATGCGATATTATGATATCAGCTAATTTTATGATTATTTACTATTTATGTATAGATTGTACGTAAATATTATATTATAATTTAAATACAAATATATAGATGTTTTGAACTGTAGCAACAGACAGTTTTTCTAAAAAGCTCTAATAATAATAATAATAATAATAATAAAAATATTATTAACATGTCAAGTTATGCAATCAGTTTTCAGCATTAATAGAACTGCATAAATGGTAAACGTTTTTTAGCACAATAATCTATACTAATATTATTATTAAGTATAATATTGTTGGTGTATTTAAGTTAGTATTTAGTTTGATGAAAACCATTATTATGCAGTATGCATAAATGATTTAAACAAAATTATCAAACAGATAATACAATTAAAATTATCAAAATACTTCATCACATATTATTACTATCATTATTGTTATCGTTAATTCGTAAACAACTGTACGAGTATGTAACCAATCGTTAGTGGTTAATGGTCGAAAGTCTTAGGTCAAATACCACCTACTTTAAAAACGTATACATTGATTTAGTCAAAGAAAACATAAAGGGTCTATTGTACCTACAGTCACTTGTCAGTATAGGTCTACAATACACATAATTATACATAAAATAACACAAAACAGGTAAACATTCATACGTGAACATAGTACCTATGTATGTAATAATATGTAATGTATTAAACATAGGTATAGACTTAATCACTTAATCAGCAAGTACTTTACGCGAATTAATAATATTATCGGGTTCGCTTCACGATATCGTTGCTACTCGGTCAAAAATTATACTATGCAGTCATATGAGAATCATGAGTTAATTTTATAGCGCATATTATTAGTATTAGGCGTTGAACGGATGTGGTAGGTTTTTTATATCATATCAAATCCTCGATAAGGCGGTAGCTGCAGTGGAGGTAACTGGTAATAACAATATGATGTGTAGGTGTATATCATAATATGGTTCAGAGAAAGCTCGAACGGGAGGAAACCACTGAGGTGGCCGTGTATTAATAAAAGCGTTTCACTATTTACCGGTACGAACGATTCGATCGAGGCGCGCGGCTAATGCGCTGTAATAAATTTAATAATGAATTCAAAAGAGATAGTGACAGCCCAAAAATGGTCTCGTGGAATCTACTTTGATGTGGATTTTAAACGGTCGATTTAACTTAGTGTAGGATTCTAGTGCGGTACTTGTGCCCAAAATTCCTTTGTGCGTCATTAACAAACGGTTTAATAATAGTAATAATAATAATAATAATAATTATAATAATTATAATATTATGTGAAATGCATATATCACATTCACGTTTTCTCATATTATTTCGTCTCGAACCATCGCCGTAATAACGATTAGGTTTTCATTATTTGTATTTCGTATGTTTAGCGCGCACAGTGCAATGTTCCATATGGCGATACCATTTCACCATGATATTGAGCGGACTCAAGCGGCCGGTGTAAGTTGTGGTCGATGCGAAAACCGTGGAATTTTAAGTCGCATAGGTACCTATTTTAAGAGGTGTAGGAATATAACGCCGGTAGACGTGGACGATAAATAAACTCGGCCTATAAAAGAAATATCGGGTCCAATTATTATGGGGATGTGACATATTTTCAGACAGAATTGGTAATAATAATACATTATTTAGAGTTATTGATTTTAGTACAACGATAGGTATAATAAGTGATAGCGTTAATAAACATCGCAAATTTCCCTACGTCTTGGCAACGAAAATTTCCTCTGAAATAATTCTTTGGGTATCATAGCAAGAAGGATAAATGGATCAATCAGAAAATAGATTTTAATTGACTGTTATTACACTGCGTTCGATCAGATTTACTTATTTAGGGTTTTAGTGCAAATTATGTTATACGACATAACCGCATCGTTATTTTGGCCATATATTATGACTGAAAACTTTTATAGAAAATAATTACCATTATGTATTATTATATAGGTATAATGACATTTATTGTATTACAGTAGACTTTACTGAGTAATAAAATGTGCAGGTGATTCCAGTCCCGTTACGACTTGAATACATTTGACAAAATAAACCAACTATGAAAAATAAAAATTAAATTAAAGACATTCAAACCTATATGCTAAATAAATTATACCTAAGTATTTTTTTTTAAGAAACAATAATCAGTATACATTTTCATATTGTTTGTATATTATGTAATACAAAGGTATGTTATTAAAATATAATCATGCAAAAAATAAATACAAAAACCTTATTATTTAAAATGTATACTAAATTGTATTTACTATGGAGCCAAGCGTCTCACGGAAACAAATCATTTAATATATTTGTTTGCTTTATTTGGAAATGTATAGCTACTCTGTACTTCACAAATTTATAGCTCACATTACTTGTGTTATCAACTAGTAAATTATAACTAAATATTTACAGTAACGAGATTATACAAGCAAAAACAATTTGTTTTAAAAAGGTACCTTTATATAATCATCTAATAGGTACCTACATAGATTATTTAAATTTATACCTGTATAATCACTATAGGTATAAATATTATAACGAGATATTTGTAAAATAACAAAAAAAAACTACTCAACAAATGAAAACTTATTTCCTCATTTACTTTTGGTGTGAACAATTTGTTATAGCTTTAAAAGTTTAAAACCATCAGAGTTTAAACTTTTAATTATTTTAATTAATATTTTTAATTAAGCGCAAATAGTTTACTTATTATTGATACTTTCCCTTTATATGAATATACTTTAAGAAATCTTAAAGAATTTAAATTTAGTTTCCATTTTATTAACACGTAATTTATAGTTGACCTATTATGATCCTTCCTCTGTTTAATTTTTTTAAATCTTAAATGTCAAGTCAATATTGTTATATAATATATGTATAGTATGTTTTGATTTGTATATTCTACTTGATAATACTATTTATTTAAATATTTAAGAGGTGATATGAACATTTTTTTTTTTACAACGGAAATAAAGGCTTGAATATATTAATATATTTTAAGTTTTGAATTGAATTGTGAATTAGCATAAACATTTTTTTTTTTTTTTTTTTAATAAAACAGTATATTTTATACCATTTCATACGTTTGATAATATTCTCTATATTTTGCATTACTACATATTATACTATATTGTCCACGTGTAAAAATATAATATAATATAATTACGTATATGAATATATATGCTTACTATGTCCATAGTCAAGTATAATATTTAAGTTAATAATATATAATTACGATGCATGTCTAATTTAATTTTATATTAACTATTAAGTTTATTAAACAAAGTATAATTTGTCCAAAATCGTGGGATTAATGTGTGTCTAAATTGGATTTGAAAATAAAACTACGTCGATGTAATTAATTAAGAAGTGTTAAACCATACTTAAATTTAAAAACAAATGATACTCCAAAAGCTACTGTTTTGAAAAGTGTAACTCGAAGTAACACTACACTTTACCCAGATTTGCATTCAATAGCACGTGAATTAACCCCATAAAATATTGTCCAAAAAACACTTCAGAGAAGTATAATGCATGTTCTTTTTTTTACTGTAATGTGCTTGAATGGAGGTACGACTGATAATATATGTGATTATAATAAAGCTAGTTTTTAGTTGTTCAATAAAAAAATAATAATAATAATAATAATAATATACATACGCATTGTTTTGTAACATACTAAATAATTTAACAAACAACTAATTATTATAATTTTTTATATATATATATAAAATTGAACAAACTATTTTTAAACATAAAAAATGCATTACAAACCAAAAGAACAAAAAAACAATTTATACTTTATAGTCTTTGTAACATTCGATAGAAATCAGTGGTGCAACCTAATTCCTTCGCGTAAGGATCCCGATCCAATTAAAAAAATATATCATAATTTATTTTAATATATATTCTGTAGTAACATGAATTTACAATTTCATAATGTAAATACATTCGTTATATAAGAATATGCATAAGTAGGCTATTAATTACAACGTACAACTCAAGTTGGTAAAATTTTAATTTTAATTTTATTAATAGTTCACTATGTTAGGATAATTCTGGCTAGGGTGTTAGGTTCATTCCCTTAGATTTATCATTGATAAGAATTATTATACAACAAGAATATTCATCGAGTACATAAATATATATTATTCCTTATTTAGCTTTTATCTGAAAACTCTTTAATTAATGTTTAGTATTTAAAATTCAGAATAGAACAAAAAAGATAATAGTTTTTATATAAATAAACATTTGTTAAAAAAAAAAAAAAAAAGGTATTTAATCATTTTTCTGAAAACGTTATCAAAGTAATAATTTGAATCCTTTATTTTAGCCCGATAAAATAAAATGAAATTGGATTTCAAAGATGCCTTAGAATTTAGAGTAAGTTTATAAAAGAAACCTTCATTAACTTTACAGACAAAAATAAATATTAATGATGAATAAATTTAAAAAATAATAGTTTGAAATATATACATTCAATTTATTGTAATCATAATAACCAGAAAATAATCTAATATTTGTATTGAATGTGTTGATTGATTAATAAAATGTATAATCTATACACATGGATATTATTTTCAGAAACTATATTTTTTTTTCAAAATGTTCATATAAAATAACATTTATGTAACTCTAAGTATATTTGCATTATTTATTATATGTATTTATATTAATTATAGATTATTATTATTTTTTTTTTTTTTTTTGACAAATGTTTTCTTAGGTAGAGAAATAACCCAAGAATTCTTAGTCTTTAACTACGGAATGACAGCATTTTATTTTTGAATTGATGACTCAGAGTCTTTGTGTATTATAAGTTTACAATATAAATTATTTAATTTTAGTTTATCATTTGAACTAAAAGTCCTATTTTGGATATTTAAAATTGATAAATTGAATTTTTTTTAAAAATATATCACAATATACTTAGCTTGAAACTTGGAAAATATAAAATGGAACCCATGAAAATATTAACATGACTTTTTTCAATTTCATTTTAACTAATCTACATGTATACACATACATATTAATATTATTCTTTGAATATAATATTTTACTATCCAATTTTCACGAATAACTTTACTATTGTGTTTTAAGAAATTCACAGCACTTAAGTTATACCTGCAGAATAACTAAGATTCAATTAATTAAAATCTAAGTAAGCAACTTTTTAATTGGATAAAACTAAGTTACACGTAAGTAAATAATAACTGGAGTTTATATCACTTCATGCTTAAAACTGCATCACTAATTAATCATTTTATTAATAAAATCTTTAGATTGTTTAAAAATGATGACAATTTATTATAAATATAATACAAAAGTGTGGAGAATTTATTTGCATAAACCTATAATTAAAGTCAAGGTTTTCGTTTTTTATAAAACTGTTAGTGATATATTTTAATTACATCACATGGTTTAAGTGGTACAAATAAAATCTGATTAATAAAAATATTACATAACAAATTGAACAAAAGTGTATCTATTTATCATCTCATTAAAATATAATGTGTCCAAAATAAATAATTAGCTCAAATATAAAAACGTTATAAGTGTGTATAGTCTTTTTTATGGGCACCAATAGCACCAATAGTGGTTACTATAATTAATAAGTGTATGAAAAAAATAACTATCTAAGTAATTTCGTATTAATGAAAAATACAATAATTAGCATTCGTTTCCCAGTAATAATTCATAGGACATAAATGATTATAAATAAAAATTATCTGACTAAGAATTATCAAACTAAAAATCTGACTTAATATTGAAATTATTTTTTTTTTCCAAATAATTAATGGTATTAAGTCTAAACAGCTCAATAATACATATCGATATCTAAATTATTGTCTAGAAAAATTATATAGAAATTAGTAAAAAGTGAAAACTGATTATATCATATAAGTCATAGATATGCGTTTAACAGTTGTGTACTTACTATAATGATCATCACCACAAAATGTTATACATGGTATAATTAAAGATTATGATATATTTTCAAAACATTATCAAATCTAGCAATGCATGTACACTGTACAGGTACTACTGAAACAAGTAATAACTTTGAACGAAGTAGATGTTCATAAAACAAATAATAATACAGATAAACTTTAATCTTGAATCGTGAATAATTCGTTATAAGCACATGTAAATACATGGAATATAAACAAAAATATTACAAAATGTAAAATATTAAACCAACTTATGTTAATTCCATATTATACAATTTTAAATCACGAATATTGTATTCAATAAACAATTTAAAGTATAAAAAGGAATAGTTTATCAACTATTATTTTACCTATCAACAAATAAACATAAATAGTCAACACAAAATATGTTTTTATTTATGGTAAATTTAATATTTTATATTAAATACCAATTTTAAATTGGTATCTTAATTTGAATAAAAACCAATTTTATAAAATTACAAATATAATGAGAAAAATCATTTAACCTCTACGCATTTAAACATAAACATGAAAGATGAACTTTAAATCTACATGGTATGTTTAAATTGTATAACGAAACTTATACTTATTGTTAAATATCAAGCTATATCACTTAATTTAAACTTGACTCCAAGTGGATACTCTTTATATTAATATTAAATTGTGCCTATAATGTTTTTGAAATTAACTACCTAAATAAATGTTTACATTTTTAATATAATATCTACAATTCTACAAGTATAATCTACAAAATGTTTAATAGTTTGTACTTAGGGTAGGTAGCTGTCATCTATGACTCTACTATTTGTCTTATATTCAAACATAAATAAGTTTTATCAAAAACAAATACTACAATATAATTATACTACAAATGTAAAATTGATATCAAGAATTAACATAAAGTAAAGTGTATTTTAAAATTGTACATACAAAACAGTTTTTTCTTTCATTGTAAAAATAATCTAATTATGATTAAGTAAAACTTAATTTTTTTTTTACTTTTTTAAACTTTATGGTTTCACTTAAGTTGTTAGAAATAATTTAGATTAAAATATAAAATTTATATAATTTATATTTAAAGTAAAATATTTTGATTAAAAATTAATTTCTTTAATTAAATTATTTATTGCAAGATACACCCTAAGGATCACAGTCTGTTGAAATAGAATGTTAGTTATTTCCAAGAAAATTATCCTTCTACCCTCTAAAAGGTTAAATTAGTGTATTATTAAATAATAACTATAATTTCCTTTTACTGTTATTTGGTTCATCTATGAACAATCGGATAATTATTGAAAAGAACTTTGAGATTTGTACGTAAGTGTTCGTATTACATTCCAATTAAAATGTACAACTATGATCATCCTACATTAAAACTAATTTTACTAAATTAATAATAATACAAATATATTAGTTAAATTGCGTGCTTATAATATTATAATAATCGATTTTGAAGTTTGAATAAGATACGATAGAATATATTTTATGCACTTTTTTAAGCTTAATTTATCTTGATATAAATATATAGTTTATATTGTATTATTATTTTAAATTTTAAAATTAATGATACATTTTGTATTTTTAGAATATATTTCTAAACAAATTGCTGATTATTTGTATGTCTTAGAATTGTAAGTACTCATAAAACGTCTAATAATATTGCATATTTATTTAATGTAGGAATTAATAGCATACACTTAATACCAAAGTTTGAGACTAGGTATTCATATTGTTTCGGTTCATCATAAAACTATGTAAGTAACCTAAAACTAAATTATGCTATCAAAGATAAAGTCAAAATGATTCATAAATATTTAGGGCAGACATTAGAATTAAAATTATTTTGAAGAACATAATATTATTATTATTATAGAATATAGAATATAGGTAATTAAAAAAATAAATAAATATGATTAAAAATAATATTATATATGTGTAAGTAATTTTATGATTACTACAATGTTACATTTGTACAATACAAGTTAGAATTTTTTTTAAATTTTGAAATATTTTTTAGAGTATTTGATAAATGTAAAGTATTATATGATATTTTTTATATGGTTTCATGTTTATTATTAATAATAAAAGTTAAATAACAATGCCAGTTTTTTTGTTTCAAAAAAGTTTGTGGTGGATTGGAATGTATACTCATCAACATTACAACAAGTTTATTTAAATTTCTAGTCGTAAAATTATTTTCGTTTGCGAATTTTTATGAGTGAATAATCAGATGGTTATTTTAAGTTTGAACACATTTAAAATGTTTGTACGGGCGCCACAATAGACTAGTATATATTATTTATTAAACTGAAAAAAGTACTATGTGACATTTTTAAATAAGAATGGACAAAAGTAAATAATAAATAAATTTATTAAATAAATAGTAAGTTAAAAATAATTAAAACCTTAAGAAAAAAAGATTTTTCAATACTTCATTTATAAAAATAGTAGTACCATGTACGTAAATTAACCTTTTAAGTTTTATGTAAAAATATACACTTCTATTCAATAAGTATAGATCTTTAATTCTAAAACAGAAAATGTTTGTAAAACTTGTGACTAAAAAAATATAGTTTTACAATTCGAGTAGCTATAATTAATATGATGCAATATAATTTATTGTTTCTATATTTAAAAAAAAAAAAAAAAATGTTTTAATAACATATAATAAGTTTGCACATTTTTTTATGTATAATACGTATGTAAAAACTACAAAGCATATGAATAAACATGAATATGCATATATAATTTAATACCTTTTAAAACACCAACGTGTATTATATAACATTTAATGCATGTTTGTAAAATGTATAAAATATCATGGTATTTTATCATCATATGTTTTATTAAACTTCAAAAATTATTTTTCATTACTTCATTGTTTTTCAATAAAGTAAATTATTTCACGATAAACTTAGTTTTAATAAGTTAAATAAAGAAAGTATTTATTAATTTTATAATGTCATTCAATAAAATAATAAAAAAAATGTGATAGGTACCTATTTTTAATTTATAAAGTACCTACCTAAGTAAATAATGTCAGTGCAAATGTATCTAAAAATTAAAAATTAGACATTCTATATAACTATTGAAACATTTCTCATGCGATGTATTATGTTGAATTGTATAAATTCAATATAAATAAATATTATATAAAAAAAAAAAAATACTAAATCTGCAATCTTGTGTTAAAAAACACAAAACATAGCGCGTAATGTGATAATGTGATATTGTAATAATATGTACAATATATACATATATAGAAATATATATTTAAATCAATCATTCTGTACATTGATAGTACAATATTAGCATGAGTGCTAATTGAACAATACCATTTATTCATCAAAGAAACTACACAATGATAGAACCTCGACAAGTGTTTATATTATAATATAATATATTACCATCAGTTATTTATTTCGTTAATAAAGTTTAAGCATAAATATTTTAAAACAGCCATAATATAGGTAATAATATAAAATTTAAATATATTATTAATACATATTTTACAGTCGTAACTAAAAAATTATATTAATGTCTACTACTGAAAACAATTGTATTAATTTTGCTTAAGAAAATATTTAAATTTGGTCAGAAAAATTACACTTACAGTGCACAAATATCATAAATTCGTAACTAATAAGTTGTCCGTTATCGTGGTTTAAATTGTATAGGTACCTTACATAATGTACGATGTACGATTATTTTTTTTTTTTTACTCAGTACAGTACGATTATCAACCTATTATATAGGCCAAAAATGTGTGTTTTTTAGTACTGAGTAGATAAATTAATTGCACAACTTAAGTCAATTTCTAATTCAATAAACATGTTTATTAATTTTTGCTAAAAAAGGTATGTATAACCGTTATTATCTAGGACAGCGGTTCTCAACATTTTTTATTCGCGTACCACCTACACAGTTTGAAAATATTTACGTACCATTTGACCATTTTTTTGCTTTTTTTCTGATTATTAATAATGTATAGTGATTGTATACCTTTTTGTTTTATAGATTCTAAGAAATTTCGATATATTATGCATCATTACCCAAAAATTATGAGCATTGTATTAACGATATTTCCAAGTTAATGTCGTATGTAGTCTAAATACAACTTTTATTATTGACTAACAATTACTCATTATTACTTATTTCTTAATAATTTACGGTAACACACACACACACACACACATATAGTGTTTATTATTATGAAATATATAGTAATTAGTAAAACTTAACATCATTGGTTTAGTTCAAAATAATTTTTATTACAAATTGTTGATAATGACAAATTCATGTGAAAATTATAGAAAACTAGAATTCTTATAGATAATCTTTTTATAATTCTTTTTTTACTCGAAGCAAATTATAAGCCTCTTAGTACCACAGAGATAAGTTTATTTACCACTTGAGGCGTAAACATGTTCTTCACTCTATAAGTCATAACTTGAGAACTTTCGAACAATTTAATATTTACTCAGTTTTTACAGTTAATGTTTGTTTGCGTTATTTTCCCTTAAGTAAGACATTTTTTGGGTCAATACGAATATGGTTCATAAACTATTTTTCTGCATATATAGTTTTATCATAAAATTTAATAACTACTCTATAATTATTTAAACCTAAACTATATTCCTGTTAATATTGAAGGTAAACAATGTTTTAATATTAAATCAAGTAACTGTATTAGTTAATAGTTATAAATATATATATATATGTAAAGTATATACATTATACATATACTATAATTGTATATAATAATATACACAATTTATAATTAGTATTGTTTATTCGAGATATATTAACAATAATTCTATACCGTGAAAAAGTAATACCTAATTTAGTTATTAGTGTTAAACAAGTTATGAGATACACCTAAATAATTTATAATTTGAACTAAATATATTGGGTCTCTGGTCTTTCAAAAGTATAAAAAGGGTAGGTACATAAATTACAGTTTTAATGTTTAAAATTTAAGTTACTTTAACTGGATTTGTGGCTGTATAAAATTGTGTAAATAAATACACGAATAAATCGAAAACATCAGTTATATAATTGCAATATATTCCTATTTTAAAAGGTTTCAAATCAAATGTTTGGGTTTGTAATTTTAAATTCTAAGTGGAGCGATGCATATAATATCGATTATACAAATAAATGTATTTTGTTGTGTAAACATACAAAATTTATATGAGAAAAAATATTTCAATTATCACCATTTTAGGTGATTTCTGGTATTAACTAAGATCTAATTTATATTTTTGAGCGGTTAAAATGAAAAATTTAAAGTATTTTTTTGATATAACTAAAAAAAAAAAAACAAAAAAATAATTAACTCAAAACCAGTCTTTGACAAAATGTATTTTATTTTTTTTTTAAGTAACTCAAAAATCAATAATTGTGAATAATTAAAATTTTCACTTAAATTAATGTAAACATTTTTAATCACGATAAAATTAGACTATACATTTTACAAAATATTTCAAAAGTAGAGATTTTTTTTCAAAAAAAAAAAAGAATTTTTTCTATAAACATTTGTTTCAAGCAAAAAAATACAGAACATATATATTATACACTTTGTAGTGAACTAACGATTTCAGTTTTTGTTATAAATTAAAATATTGTTCGAGGTTACTTTTATGAAAGCTTTTAACGTACATTATCATACATATTTTATACGCACAATGATATTTTAAAATGCAATGTTTTTGGCAATAAATAATTTAAGTAACTGTATTATTAATTTAAAAATAAATTATTATAATAGCAAAATTAGTATGTATCTTAAACTATACTGAATAATATAGGTGATAGATCATCCCCATTGAGAATCTATTTTCGTAAAAATTATTTATCGATTCAAATAACATACCCAATTTCAGTGAGAGTGATCTACTCGCGTTAATGAGGTATAATTGACACCTATTAATTGCAGAACACAGTTACTTTTCCCCTATTTTTCATGTTATTAAAGAACATTACATTCCAAATTATTATTCTTAATTCTCATACATGGAGTCTAATATTTTATATTATTTTTTATCACATAACTGTAATTTGGAATTAATATTTTACTAATTCTACGTTAGGTTAGGTTAGATATATGAAAATAGGTCTTCACTGTCTCTATGATATACAAAATATTTTTCTAAAGGTTTTTATGAAGTAATTTTTGCTCATACACTAAAAAATTCTATACTAAAGAATATATTAAGCAAATTAAAGTATAATAATTAAATCTATAAGATATTTAATTTTGGTGCGACGTCCTTTTAATTTATTTTATACTTTAACTTAAGTATTTAACCAATCGGATTATGTGAACATGGTGATGTAGTGATTCCGTTGATTAATATCGTTTGATTACTATCCAAGTGCAGGTATCAAATAATTAATTAGTGAACTTTGGGTATGGGCCTTGATAGTAACTGATGAATTATGGTGAAATTTAATTTAAATAACACTTGATTTATTGAAAAAAAAAAATTATATATATAATGTTTTAAGATAGAAAAATATGCTATTAAATTGAATTCTACTTTGCTAAGACATTAATTATAAAAGTTATTGCTATCAAACGTTGTTGTTATTATACATAATATTGTATATATATATAATATAGGTTCACGTATAACAGTAATAATCATCTTATTTTATATAGTTATATGGATGTATAATATGCATATATGCATATATAAATAATTATTTATTAAATTGCAGAAGGTATTTAATTATTGAATTATAAAACAAATCTGTAGATTTATGTAAATAAAATAAGTCATTGGTTCTCGGTAACTATAAAATTATATAATAATGTATATTATTAAATATTATTAAAATATGACTGTAAGTCTTCACAAATTATTGAAAGTATTACAATTATAAACTATACTTTCGAGTATGAAGTAGGTATGAGTGTATAATAATGATTATATATGATTTTATCTTATTTCATTGTTTGTTCAACAATAATTATTTTATTATTTTAAAAAATGTCATTTAAATAATAAAGTACCTACCTACAATATATTATTTATTTATAAAGTAACAGCAATGAACAATTTTATAGTTTCAAATATTTTGTAAATGTGGAATATAATTACAACGTATTTTAAAGAAATAATAATTATGAATGTACTTTTTGTCGAAACATTCTCTAATTAATACATATTAATTAAAAATCTATAGCTAGCATTCTGAATAATTAACCTAGAAATGTAAATTTGAATATAACATCAACAATGTAATTTAAAAGGATAAAGTATTTTATATGGTATCTATTTGTAAGTCTATTAATTATTAAAGTACGTAAAAAAATATATTCAAATTCATCAAGAACTATTTTAATGATGGGTAACTTGCGTTATAGTATATTTCTGTTTAGATATATATGCTGAATGACTTAATCTATGTTTTAAAATTGATCAATAATAAATGATTTTGTTTAAATTGTCTGAAAATACATCATATTTTGGATACTGAATAAAGTAAAATTATTAAATTATTAGTGATACTGTAATCTTTTCTTTTTAAAATAATATATTTTTCTATAAATTCTTTTTCCGAGCGAAATTCGTTCAAAACATTTAGTTTAAATTATAATTATTAATTTATAATGCCTAAAATAATAGTCCATCAACTTATTTAGGTAGTACTTTTGAGTTTTGAGAGTTCATTAAACGATATTTTTCATTAGTTTTTCTAACCACAAAGATAATATAGGTTAATATTGTTTAAAACAAATGTTATCTATACCAAAAGAAGTTTTAAGAAACCCAACTTGAAATCGTTTTTTGATAATTTAATTAATCGTGGTTTTAGTGGCCTATCTTACACAGCAATATCAGATATTATTATACTTATAAATCATAAATATCTATAATTTTATGCAATTACATTTTCAAAATAAGTAGATTATTTTAATGATGTTAAAATAATTTTAACTTAAAATTTTAAAACAATAATATGAAATATAATATTATTTCAATGATTAAATTTTAATAATATGATAAATGCAAAAATTGAATTAATCTAGTAGAAAAATAAATTACTATCAATGGCACAATCAACAAAACCCCACCGTGAAATGTACTTAGTGATAATATAGCCTATAGACATATTGTTTTCACTCAGAATCGTTTTTCGTATATTAAGATAACCATTGAATTCAAATTTAACGCATATCCATTACAATGTCCCCACTCTACTACTATACAGCAGATCTATACCCACTTGTCCACATTTTTGTTTTGTTTTGAAACATCTTACCTTCGCTCACGTAAACATTAACCGTGTCAGGTTCAGTGTATGGCGCTGTGCATGTGTAATTTCCCAAAGCTGACGGAGATGCCCCTCGAATAAATAACCTACTCTGAATGGTATTGTCAGGTTGTATGACTTCAGTAGTTACCATAATTGGACTAGGATCATCTTTCTTGTTATTTTTAATATTATATATAGGAATACCATTATGAACCCAGACAACATTCCTTGTTGACGAGGATCCCTGTTAAAAAAAAAAAAAAAAACTAATTATAAAAATAATCGTTGAAATAATTTTTATGAACAATATTATTAATTTTAGTTTTTTTAACAAAATTCTTACATGACTAAAACAATTGGAACTAAAAATAAAACAATATTTAGTATTTTACTTAATATTGTTTTGGAGTTTTGCATAAATTTCAAAGTTCAATATACCGTAGATATAACCTACATATAAAAAAAATTTAAAAATATATTTTTAAATTGCCTGTATATCGGTTTTAAATACATATGTATATAATTTTTTTATTTTTATTTTAATCATAAACAGATAATGTTGTCCATCGAAAATGTTTGTGCGGGGGCCCAAAAGTGCATATTTTAAATTACTAATGTTATAAATAGATATTATAATTAATAAAATAGAAATTTCAATATATTTTTCTTATACAACTGAAACATTAATATAATTAAATACATATTATATTTTATTATCCATACATAATTTAACATTATTTACATAATCGCACATTCAAAGAATACAATAAAAACAATAAAACTATTAATATTAACTAAAATCATAATTTTTTATCGTAATTTAGTAATGCAGAAATACTATAAACCTGTAATATAACTATATTTCATACTTCTAGAAGCCAAAGTAAGTTCATTCTGTTTTTTTTTTTAAAGAATGTTTAATGGATTTATGTTTTTAATTTATTATGGTAGTTTGTTGGATCAATAAATAAAAATGTGGATTGTGTTTATATTTTGTGCATAGTTAATATTTTGATGAATTAGGAAAAAGAATACTAAATTAATTATATATTTTGACATTAAAAAAAAAATAATAAAATAAAAAAAAAATGCAATATTCAATATCATATTATAAATATTTTTACTACTTATTAATAAAAACAATACACATTTGAATTCAAAATGTAACAATATAATATTATACCTACGTTAAGAAATATTTTTACAATTCCACTGATCTTGCAAAAAGAAAAAACATTTTAAATCGAATCAAACAATCGTTTAAGAACAATACAAATACTCAACAATATAATTCGATTGTAGCGCAATGAAAGATAAAAAACCAAACATTTTTATTTTTTACAACGTTTGGACATTTTAATATAGTATGTGTTATTTGTAAAGTTTTATTATTTGAAACTTTAAATTTACTACAACAATATTGTAAAATGCGATTTTTTTTTTTTTTTTTTTGAGCTAAACATATCAACTAACGGTTTAAGAATCAAACAGTGAGGGTATATCTATACCAATTCCACCGATATTGTTTCAATTCCAGCAGCTATTGATTTCGAAAAACCTTAAATCTAATATTATAATGTATATTATTTAAAGTTATAAACCATATAAGTGGTGACAATTATTGATCCATTAAATACTCGTAATGCTATAAGTCAGGTTTATACTATAATAGGACGAAAATTATTGTCGAACAATTTTGTACAGAATATTGTATTTCTCAACAATTTAACACGCGTAAATTTTTCGTTCAATAACAAACATCACTGAAAAAATTGGTTGACAACGAATTCAGTCCCATCAAATGTAGGTACTGTTTGCATCAGTGACCACTCTGATGTCTTAAAGGGATGCTCAGTACCTATTCCTGTAATCAGAATGAAAATTGCTTAAAAGTTCCTACCAGATAGATATCATAATTGTTTTAAAACCAAATCATACTGTTTATCCAATATCTTTACTTTATGTTATATCATATTATAAATATATTATTTGGGTACGTAGTTAGTATTTAATAAGTTTTGTATTTTGTTATTATTCTCTCTTTGTATTCTACACAGAAATTAAGTACTTCCAAAACTTGTTTAAAAGCTAAACATTTGTGTAAACGGTTACATAAAACCAGAGGTGATGTTAAGGGGTAACGTAGTTTAGGTGCTCCATCCTCATACATGCCTTGAGTTAAATATTCAATATTTCTAAAAGCCCATAATATCGGCCATATCCATTTTTATAGTATTTATACATCTATATTAATATCTAAGCATATGGAAAACCAACCGTGGTGTTCCTAAAATATGGATTATAATCATAGTAGATTATCAACTATTCAATAAGATATTCAATATTCAGCTGTAACCCGAATAATTTAAACGTGCGTCTAATCTTCTACTATTATTTTTATGGGTTTCTATTTTGAAGTTAGCATGTACAATTTTAATGTATTTTGTTTGTATTTTTTTATAAAGGTATTATTGTATTCTTTAAGGTAGTCATAGAAAAACCTGGTTTGAGTTGGTCAGTTTGCAGATACCTAAAACATTGTCTTTAGTATCGTTTCAAAAAGTTATGCTCTATTATCCATCTAGTTATAGATCATGGTTAGCGAATGACACCGTAATTAAAACCACCATTCAGAATCCAATACAAGGAATAAAATAAATGACGTAGCAATGAATCCAAATTATCACATTTTTATTTTTTAAACCCAGTATTTAATTGGTTACCGTCTTATAGTTAATCAAAAGTTTTTTTTTAGTTGTTACCACATGTGATAATCTGAAATCTTAGACTTGGTACCTGTAATTGATTAATGTTAATGATCAGAACAGTATCAAATTTGAATAACGGTAACAGCAGTAACTGAGAGTTTTAACAACTGTTTCAAATCTTAGCTAAATTAATTTAAGATAGTCTTTAATCAAACTTAACAAATATTGGATTCCGATTCTAGCCGTACATCATTTTAGATTCTAGTTTAGCCATAGATATTTCACGAAATACAACGATACTTCCCTTAACGAACACCTCCAAATAGCGAATTTTTTTTCAGAAACGGGAAAATTTTCACTACTTAGAAATGGCCGAACCTCTAAATAAAAGTCACTTCTAACTAGATATTGATGATTTTTATCGTAATTATTATCCAAATATATGTTATTACGATGTATATTTTTTATTTTACACAATAGTCATTACTATACTATTATAGTTTATCTTATCATACAATATACATCGTTTGAAATTACAGTTTCGTTCGGTAACTGATTTTGTTTTATATAATAATACCTATAAGTATATTCATACATAAAAATAATATAAATTTATATACATATTAAACATAATATGTATATGGTTTTTTAATATATTTTGATATTGTTCATTTTTTCATTTATCTCACCACTTTCTCTAAATAGCGTCAATAGCGGATGAAATTTTGTGACCAGAGTGTCTTTTATTTAGATGTTTTACTGTATAAAAAATCAAACACCATGTTTTCAAGTATTGAAATACTGTGGTTTGTGAACAGTATAATATAATTATCCACAACATTGCATCTTCAAATGATGTTTTTTTTGTCTTCACCGATTTTCTGGGTGTAATGACATTCGTTAAAAATGCATATACACAAATTCCAAATTAAAACTTAAATGTGCTCAAAGAAAAATTAATATAACTAAAAATATTAAAACCAAACATCACACACAATCATAATAGTATCTAAAAACTAAAATTCAATAATAGTGTGTGGATCAACATTATTATAATTTATCAGTGAATAACAGATGATACTATAATAATACATTGTTAATAACTTAATAATTATAATTAATTATTACAAGTATTAGTATAAACAACTAATAATAATTAACTATAAATAAAAACATAAATTAAAAAATTATATCTAACGCCATACATTTAATCTGAATTAATAAATTTAAACGAACATCACTAAAATAGCCAGTAGCAAGTAGCCAATATTTAAGTGATCTATCCACTCAGGATAATTTAAACTTTTCTCAATAAACTCAAAAAGAACCGCAGACATAGTTTAAACTCTAAGTGGTTAGACACAAGAAATAAAAGAATGATTACTGTTGCGTTTATATATATATATATTTAATATTATCTTCACTATATGAGTATGCTATATAGGTACCAGTTGATCCTACGCTAAATTAAAAATGTATATGTTAAAAAATAAAAAAAGTAAGTTATAAAAGTAGCCTATGACACTTCAGTTCTTGCTGAACGCCTGAACCCATTGACGAAAATAAAGGTCATCTAGTTTATGTATTTTATGGTTTTATATAATCAATATATTTATCAACTATAATTTATAGCACAGCGTTGAAGTAAACAAAAAATATTATGACAAATACTCACAGTAGGTACACTTACACATGTATTTTAAGTTTTAAATAAAAATAGAATTAACTGAACTCAATTATTAATGATAGTAAACCATATCGGCAATCTTCAAATAATCTAACTAGTACTATTGTCATAACTAAATAAGATTAGGTAATATAAATTTATATACAATAAATAAATAAAACTATTTCTTTAACAGTAATATTACTAATATATATGTAATACATAATATATAATGTTTTTAATTAAAAAACCAAAATTATGGTTCACTGGAAATGATTAAAAATACTCATTATTGTTTGGGGAAAAAAAATTAAAGAGGTAATATAATAATTATCATTAGTTTAACAAACTATATTGGATATCATTGTTTTTGTTTCATATTTATATTGATTTCACTATCTATGTGCAATATTCAATATTAAATAAAAACTACCTATCATGATATTGTGTACAATAAATAGTGAACATCATTCGTATCATCGATTTTAATCATCTTCTCTGAAACGCATTTACCACTAGTTTTACTTAAAACAGTTTCAATATTCCGTTTAGATTTTTCATACCTTATGTATTGTAGAACTACACTTATAACAGGCATTAGATTTACGACGCTTAAATTGGAACAATTAATTGCAAATAACATCCACCAAAAATCTACATCAATTAAATCAATGTTTAACATATCATTCTACCTATATATGAAACACGTTTATTTGTAGTTGAAAATATTCTGGAAATTTGTTATTATAAACAGATTCGACTTGAGTTGAAAAAAAAAATATTACAATATTATTTGTGTCAGAGTAATTGTTAAATTTAAAACTCTATATTTAGGTGAATTTTATATAATGTTTAAATTTAATCGTGAACAACTGTCAGCATTCATTTATATGGATAGATTTTAAAAATATTTTTGGAAATATATATGTAATACTATATCCTTATTACAGATAACATAAATTAAAACAAAGGAACATAATATAATTGTAGTTCAGTTTAATTAAAAAATAATTTTAAAGAAAGTATCTATGAAACAAATTTTTTTAATTTTTTTATTGACGATGCAGTATAATATAGTTATGATTGTTTACTAATTGATAATATTATCTTAACTGTTTTAGAAATTTGACCATTGGACATAAATTGTCTATTTTTGAATTTGTTGATTGAATTTCTCACGGACATCAACCCACGCTGAGTCAATTCTTTAATAGTCAGATCAATTTATTAGTCCATGCTACTCTAACAAAAGTTTTAACCAATCTCAAACTTTGAGTATACTAAATACATAAATAATATAGTCATTTTATACTTGTTGTGAATATCATATAATTTATAAGATTGGACATTATTGACTAGTTTTTATTGTAGATGTTTCGAAAATAGAAACATTTAACTTTTTATAACCAAAAACAATTTTTATTTATGCACAAATTTTGCCACAGACAAGTATTTTATTTTCATCAGCGTATAGACGTTAAAAATAATACTACATAGTGATCAAATATTTGTGATTTTCTCGTTAAATCTCAATAGTATTCATAAATACCTAGTATTTAATTGTATATATAATTAACTGGAATATTAATTATTATAAAAATAATATTATCGTAACAAAATATAAGTAAATATTTAAGCATCATATGTACTTAATAATTACAGAAAAGTGAAATTCTGATTAGGTATATAGGCTATAAGCATGACTTAATGAGTTATCACTCATTAATCAAACAATAAAATAAGACTTTAATAAGTAGTAAAAACACAAACAATTTGAAATTAAATTAATTCATGAATTATGATGAAAAAAAAAATGTTTACAAAAAACATGTTTGTTATCAAAATTTGATACGTACATTTAATGTACGTTTGTTGTAAGTTAATCTTATTTTATCATCTTACATGTTATGCAGTAAAACATATGTAATGTGAAAACTGTTGGGACTATATATTTTTTCCATTTAATATAGGTAAAAAAAAAAAAGAATTCAAAAAGATTATTACATTTTATACTTACATACATAATAGTATGTATTATTATTTATTATTACCTTTATTATACATAATTATATTTATTTTAAGACTTTATACATAATTGGTATCCACGCCATAACGCTACTAAAACACATATCAGTAATTTATTTTGACGAAGTAATCTATATAATCCATATACATTATATTCATTGACAGATATATTTTTTTTTTTAAATAGGTACTTCATGTAGAGGTGCATAATATGTTATGATATGTAATGATTTTAAAATTATAACCAAATATAGCCAACAATTCTATGACTAAATAGATGGCATAACTAAGCAATTATTTATTAACAATTTAACCATTTTTATGTAAACACTTAGTCTATCTGCCTCCTGTAAGCAATGCATATGTCCAAGCATTGAAAGTGAAAAAAACTCTCTTATGATTTAGAAATTAAATTAGTTTACTAAAAATGTAAATAAATACAAAAGCTAAAATAATTTCATATTTGTTTACATTTCAGATAAATAAAAGTTGCATAACATTTATAAATTAATTCATTAAGATTAATCAAATGTTTGTTAGTTCATTAATATTGTATTTGTATAGATACATTTATTCAAGCCCAAATGTGTACTAGAAAATGTTCATTGTTTTTGTAATAATATATTTAAATATTATATGAAATAAATTGTTATCAAAAATGGAATTGAATAATTATTTCACTTTAATCTTTTTAATATATGATTTTTAAATATACTTAAGTAGCCAAAATACAATCACCATTATTGTTTTTTAAAATTCATTATACGTCGTTATGTTGATAAAACGTAACATACGATAATGCGTAGATCAACATCTCGGGTGGACATCGACCGGGTATATACTATATGGTGTAAATGGGGTTTAAACTCAAATGCAATTTAACTGATAAGAAGTTTCACAATTCCATTTTAACTTGAATTTCATTATAGAAGAAAATGTATTTTATTTATAAAAGAAACAACTGTTTAAAATTGATGTCCTTCGTCGTCATTAAACCATATTATATTTTATGCCTTATGACTTATGTGCAACGTGTTATAACTTATAACTTATAAATTAATAAATACTATCATTATTTAAGTCACCAATTTGTTTAACATAAAAACAGTTTAAGAATCTCTCGATCAATTATATTTTATTTTTAAGAAAAGAAATAGAATTATTATAAATGTATTACCAAACCGATGCAATATTAAGGCTATTATTTATTAAAGAAAATTCTTACGCACATAAAATCGTTTAATATTTTTTTAGGGAAGTAAATGATTTTTTATATGATATTTGAGTAGAAGGTAGTGTAAGTATATATTTTAATGCCTAACATAAATAAAAATATGCATCTCAACAAAAATTGAATTTTTGTAAAATGTTATAAAACAAATAATGAAATAACAAAGTTTTTGCAACTCTTGCAAGTCGGATTTCGAAATTAGGGATTAATTTTAAAATCAATTTTATCTTATTCTCCTTGCATTAGCTCCAAAGAGTATGAAGTAGTAAATAATTCAGCGAGAATATTCTTTAAATTATCCCAAATTTTTTTGCAAAATGTATTAATTCATCCTTTAGGCTTTAATACTTAATTTAAGGAAAATGTTCCATCTACAAAATTTGTTATTTCATCATATTATTTAATAATACTATAACTTCAAAATTAAATATATAACTATTATTTTTTTAAATCTTATTTTATATTTATTATAAAATTAATAACTTTTAAAAGTATCAGTTAAATATCATAATAAAATAGATAATTAATTAAATTATTATACATGTTTATAAAATTATATAATGTGTAATTTTATTATATGATATATAATTTAAAAAAAAAAACAACAACATATTGGTTATAGAGTACATTAACGATTATCATATCAATTTTTTTTTTTTTAGGAGAAAAATGTACAATCTATATCACATTATGGGCATAATGAGTATAATATACTATATATGCTAAGAGAAAACAAAGAGCATGAAATACATAGTTTGAGGAAAGGACCCGCCCATATCATGAATTTTTATTTAATTCTTTATTATATATTTATTAAAATATTACAAAAATTTACTTCGATATTATTAAGTATTAATATGTTATGATTATTGTAAAAAAAATCAGATAAAACTCACTTCGTTATTCTGAGACTTGAAAAATGAATGAATGCTTTTAAAAGTCTTTGCATCTAAAAGTTTTTTTTAGTCAAGAAATTTTGAGTTCCATCTATTCGTTTTTTATTCAGGTTTTCGATTTTATTTTTATTTTATCTATTAGAGTAACATTTAAAGAAATATACCTAGTAAATTCATTGTATATTGACAAATACAATTGCATTAATAAATTACAATTACCTATATTTATTGAATGAGTGTCTTATTAAATTTCAAAATAAAATGGAAATATATATATTATATATATATAATACTAATTCACTAATGATGTTTTGAATAATGACAGACTAATAATATTTAGTTGGTTAAATAATTTATCAATACTTCTTACAATATTACAATGTTATAAATCTTAATTTAAAATAAAAATATCTGTATTATTTAGACTACAGGCCTAAAGTGTTGAGCAAAGATAACAAAATATTTATCTAGATAAAGATAAAAGATAATTGGTTATTATTTATCTAGATACAGATAAAAGATAATTAATTGCTTAATT
>VUJU01003728.1:0-23614 GCA_009835225.1 Aphis craccivora | reverse complement strand
TATATATAGATACCACTGACATTAACATTTGGTGAAAATTTCAAGTATTTTCAGTGATTAGTTTTTGAATTACAACCATAAAAAAAAATTCGATTTGGTCGAAAACTCGTTTTGCGTAAAAATTCCCGTTTTTCCGTCATTTTTTTTTTGTTTTTCTCAATTTTTTTGAAAACTGTTGGAAAATGTTAACTTTTTACCTCTATAATGCACCAAGGATATTCACTTTTACATCGGAAACCACCCCCATAGTTTGAAATTGGGGCATTATTTCGACTAGTTATGCTGTACACAGACACAAAAACAAAAAAAAAAAAAACACACACATCATTGTAAAATCAATACATTCTTCACTTCGTTCAGAATCTAAAATATTTACAGTATAGATAATTTTAATATAATCAACTTAAAGTGTGGATCAAAGGGACATGGTTCCATGTTCGCGGGGATGAAAGATACACTAGATAGGTGCAAAAATAGTTATCTTGTTTTTAGGTTAGCCATTGAATAACTTAGAAACAGAATTTAATTATTTTGTTATTACATATACCTAATAATAATAGTTATTGACTATTGTTATTGGTTGGAACTTAAACTTATATATGTTTTATATTATTATGAATTTTCCTATACGCAATAATATTTTTGATTTAATTTAAAATATTATTTATTTACAGAAAGGTATTATAAATCTATTTTTACTGTTAGCGGTATTTACAGAAAGATGACTACGAGTATATCAACAAAAAAACATATCACTTGCTTATATAGAATGATCCGATGATCGGTATACAGGATACAACTTATCCAAGACCGTAACTGGGGGAAAGATCCAGGGTTCCGGATCCGGACCCCCCCCTCCTTCCTAAATTTTTAAAAGTAGAAATATTTAATATCATTTATTGATAAAAATGACAAGTTTTCAGTATCTACATATTTAAAAAAAATGTTGGCCCCCCCCCGACATTTTTTTTCAGTTACGGCCTCGACTTTATCTAATTGGTAAAATATTGCAGCCGCGGGAAGGATAACAAATATATCATTAAATTATAATCAATCATGCACCTCAGGAATATATTTTTGTGGTTATTTTGTAATTAAATTTACATACTTAAGTTTATCCAAGCTTAAGCCGAAATATGACATTTTATACAACTATCGTGGCAATTTATTTGTCCGGAAATTTCTGTACTCGATTTTAACTTTTGCTCGTATAACATGCATACACTAATGTTTATGATGCATAAGACTATAGGCGACACGCCATCATGTAAAATACGATAGTTCTGATAATCTAGGTAAAAAAACATCTGGCTTAATTATAAAGACCATAGGATGCTTAGACTTGTCTTTCGTAATACGCTATAAAATATTTAATTTTGACTACGCGTGTAATAATAAATACATCAACAAAAATATATAATTGAACTCTATCCCGAAGCATCATAGTTAGCCAGTTAGGGTTAAAATTATAATTCAATGAACTCTAAAATGTGAAAACTTTAACTAAATTAACTCTATATAATATATTCCTAACTATACTTTTAATATATTTCCCGATAGTAATAAACTTATTAAGACAATAGTAGATACTTAATAAACTTTTTAATAGACAACAAAATAAATTAAAAAAGATAAAAAGCATTTTAAATGTTTTATTTAGAACTCGGTACCTACATTATAATAAATAATATCAAAAAATAAATTAAGGAAAACGTTGAAAAAAATAATAGGCTATAGCTTCTCATAAAATAAAATCCTAAAAGTCCACTTATGTGTAGGTATATGGAGTTCTAATACAGTTATATACCTAGGTACCTATATATAATATAGATTTTATAAAATACATTAAATAAATATAATTATTACATGTTAAACTTATAGCAAAAAATATCAAAAACTTTCCATTAATAATACAATTACAATTAAATATAGGTTTGCATACTCCAGGCTTATTCTAGTAAACTTATAATTTAGTCATAAACTCAGTAGTTAAAGTCATTGTCATGCTACGTTCGGTTTTCTTACCTATAGTCGTAATAATAATAGGTACCTAGTACTGTCTTCGCCATTGTTAAATCGTTAAAGCGACACTATATTATACAATAATACTATTGTCTAGAACAAATTAATATCCTAAAACGTATTTTTATCGGTCGAGTACAAAAAATATGTAATACACGTAAACATATCTTAATTAAATTCACAAACAATATATATATTTTATAGAATATTTTTAATGGATTTTAATGATCTATATCATTGTCCGCTACACAATACGATTATAAACGACTATATATATTCAGGCACCTATACACAAAGAAATTAAAACAATGAACATATATTATTATTGTAAACATTGTGCTACAGTTCTTGAGTATACCGAATAGCTGTAATATTTATTAATTATTTAATCGATCAACAGATCGATTATACACATGACAATGTCGCAGAAGTCAGACTGCCGTGAAACACACAATATGTATCTAATCCCAAGAAAGCTACATGTGTAATCGAACGGTGAAAATAGTTACACCGTAGTCCGAATAATATATCAAGCGTACGGCGCGATAATGGCAACACGCCCAATTTAAACGCGCGTGGACGTCAAAAAACCACGGTGGCAAACTGACTAAACATTTAATCTCAACAGCGAACACAATATAATAATATATACCAGTACAATCAGTGCATAGTCTGTATGCTGCGGTACGGCGCCACCCCACACGAGATACATTCAAATAAGACTAGTTTAATAAAACGTATTACACGCCTGTAATAAATAATATAATATACATAGTACCTATGACATGGCTGTTTTGAATCGAATAGTAACAGTACACTACGAATTACGAAGTTCGAAATATAGATTGCTTTTTTAGCCCACGTAAAACACTTATTGCACCCATACACTGTAATAACATTATCTTTATTATTTATATAATATTATTATATGTTATAGAAATATCCAAAAAAAATAATAACACGCTTTAGGCGATTATAGTTTTTAATTATCATTGCAAAAATCTATCTTCCAAGGCTTCTATACTACTACTACTATTAATATTATATGTATATTTTATAAATGCCCGACAACAACATTATTTGGCATTTATAAAATATTGTGTCTTCTTGAATACAGATTTATCATAGTAATCAATTGCTGTACAAGACATTTACTTTTTTCACTTAATATTTTACTTTCGAAATTGCAAAGTGGCGATGAAGTAATTAGTGAAATGTAATTGTTAGCATGGACGACCAACTTCATGTACCTACTATAACTTACTGATAATTATGTATTAAAATAGCCAATAGGTGAATAAGCGTACACGGTCAATGGTGGATTTAATTTATAACTACCTATAAAATATTGTAAAGCACGTATCGGTTTATTATTTCTCCCGATTGTTTCGATTAATTGCATTATCGGTTTTGTACACACAATAATCGCCAAGTCTAGTTTTAGTTAGCCTAACTAGTATTAGTACTTTAACTACCAACAAAATGAATCTTTTTATATTCACATGGTCACAACTTAAAAATATTAAAATATAATCACTCCAAATATTAACACACTAATAACGAAGTAATAAAAACAATTTTTAAACAAGTAAATATACTTAAAAATATCAAAAAACAAACACAAATGAAACATAGTTTATAATTAGTGAAAATATAGTGTTAATATTTAGATATGTATTATAGAGAATTTTGTATAACTAGAAATTAGTTAAAAATTAAATTAATTTAAAAATGAAAATATCTAATGTTTTTAATCAATTAATAGAAATTTAAATAATTTAATATTTAACAATATTATTATCTATGCATATCATGGCTAAACGGGGAAAAAAGTATAAGTATTTATATTTTTATACAAAAAAACACAAATATTGAATTTTTCAAAAGTTTTAAGATGTCAAAATTAAAATATAAATTTGTTTATAGTCTATAGCAATATTTAATAATATTTATCTATTTTATTTTGTCTAAACTTAAGAATACATTTCTTAACATCATGTCCACATATTATGATATTCGAAGTAAGAAGATATCGTTTATAAAAAATATAATACGCACAACAATAGCATGGATCTCTATGCTATACTAAATTAGAAATTCTCAATAAAAAGAATAGGTACGAATAATTTTAAAGTTCATTAGCCATGTTTTTGGTTGATGTTCATAGATATAAAAAACACAAACTATAATTATAGTTAATATACTTAAAAATCAAAAAACTATATATCAGTCTGTAAACCCGCCAATCGAGAGAATAGTAAAATATAAAACATGTATTTTGATGGCACAATATAGTTGCTTATATCTACATATACGAGTCACCCTTAAAAATCATTACAAATGCAGTGACTTATAAAACTATTATTTAATAGTATTATTTAACAACCACAGCTTCATATAATAATTCAAATATAATGAAACAAATATTTTAATTTACCTGTTCCGATTCCGATGGTTAAGTATAGAATTATCACACTGTTGGCGAATACACTGGCCATCATGCAAATACTCGCAAGTATGGCTCCAGCAATAGTCACCACACGACAACCGTATTTGTTTACAAAAATACTAGCGATGGGTCCTGTAAAAATAAATCATAACATTTATAATACACACTAAAAAAAACTTTTTAAGAATAAATATTTCACAAAATAGTTAGTAAAAATTTAAAAAAAAAACTACTAACTTAAAAATATTTTTATATACTATTAATTACTTCAATGAGCGGCATTATAATTTTTTGTTTAATCAGATAAGTTTAGGGATTAAAATATAGAGATATTGCCAATATATAAATGTCGTAACTAGGTAAGGTTAGCTAAAAATTCTAGATAATCATATTCTTAAACTTTTTGCATTAAGAAATGCATCAATATTCGCGGGTCATTAAATCATCATCCCGATGGCGTCACCACTCCTATGAAATCATTCCATGTGCATAGTGATTAATAATTTAGAGCAGCGAATGCATAATAATATCCTACATAGCTACATTATCTTGGTTTAATAAATTATGTTCAAGAAATAATGTTGTGCGTTTATGCGACATAACGGGAAAAATAATAATAATTTTGTTGCATTGTCTTTCTATCCACGTGAATTCTACTCGTACTCGAATATGGCGTTCTTCCAGAAACTTATAAATATATTTAATATTTTTTATTGAAGAGCTGACAATCATTATACGGTAGTATCAACTCTTAACTAATAGTTTAAATAACTTTATTTTTCTTGAATTATTGCAACTGAAGACTAATTTAAATGCTTAATCAAATGTTCATTACACAGATCACTGTTTGTGGTCAAAGATGTATAAATATATTATACACACAATTACGTGAATATTAATTACATGTAAACAAGCTTAGTAGGTACCAAACTACTATTATTAAAATACGTAGTAGGTATAACAAATAATATTATTCAAAATCATTCCCATTGAAAATTAACATAGTTTTTTCAGTGATGTTAAATGCAACAGCGTATTACAACTTGCTGATCAAGAGAATCATAAAATACATTTATTATTTTAATGACAACCGAAATGCACAATTTCACTATGTATTAAATTGTGTACAGGTTTCATCATATTGAGAAAAAAACTTCTATGTCTTAAACATAAATTAATGTTTGATACACAATAATATATGTATAAAAAAAAAATAAAATAATTTTACATAACGAGTTTATAAATTATAGTTCATCTGTTAATTTAGATCTCACTGAATACTCGTTTTAAATTATTTTATTTTATTTCTCCAGAATATATGCAACAAAGGATATGGTTATGATTATAATTATTAAGGTTATATGGTTTCTGTACTTGTATTACTAAATTATATAAATATTAAATATATATATGATATTAAATGTTTAATGTTTAATATTGTATTCATTATAATTAGATGCATAATTTTAAGTTCAAACAACGTGTTGATATACATTTAAAAAATAAACGAACAAATATATAGATAGATACTATAGGTAAGTAATAAACAATGAAATTCATGGTGTTGAAAATTATTTTGACATATATCATTCGCTACGGTTATTAATAATAACATTAAAATAACAATAACATAATTTGAATAGTGGCCATCAATAGACTATGTAGGTAAACACTTATATACATAATTTTTGTACCAATACATATTATACAAAACGACAGAAACATTGAAAGAAAATTTAACTTAAATTTAAATACTTTCATGAGTATAATAACAGTATCATAATATACATTACTAAGTATATTGACAACAAAATATTGTACACGGTCGATCGATAGGCGATTGAAACTTGTTAATTGTTATAAAAATAAATTATTATAATGTATAATATTATTGGTATTTTTGATTCAAATAATTGAAGAAGAATTAAATGCATACGTTTTTACAAGATATGTAGAATTGTAGACTAAGGGTGTTCGATAAAAAAACGAATAGGTAAATTTGTATGAATACTCAATTAAATTGTAACACCCTAAACACTGTGTAAGATGATTTTATTTCCGAAAAAAATATGTCATACATTAATTATTGTAGATGTTTTTAGATTTGGATAGTATATGTAGGTAGGTAATAGATAGGTGTACAATAAACCTATGCATAATTTTTTGACAAACAAACATTTCAATAATTGACCAAGTAACAAATAGCTGTCAACGATAATATTATGCCAAACAAAATTATAAGATGTTAAATTGTGAAAAAGATGACAGTGCCAAAATATTAGTATGCTACTACTATTTTTAATTTGATGACGGCAATTATCAAAATATTTGAAAACAGTGATTGGTTTTCCTATAAAATGATTTCGTAAAAAGAAACAGGGGTAACCACTACATAAGGAAACCATATAAAATCTATATCAAACCTTTTGGGTCAATTAGTCATAAACAAATTTTTATTTTTCAAATATTTCTCATTTTATTCAAACAAATTATAATTACGACCAAACAAAATAAATGAATAAAGGTTTAACACTTATAACCACATCAAAAAAAATTGTTAATTTATATTTAGTCTTTCAACTAAAAAAATATTTATCTAATTTTTTGTTAATAATTAAAGCTAACACTTCAAATAGTATAAAAGCATTAAATTCAAAAATATAAATGATAATTGTAACGCAGTTTTTTATAAGCATTATTCAAATTAAAAACAGCTCATTTTTTGTTAACTTTTAATTGTTTTATTTTAATTATTATTAATTTACATTTAAACAAATTATGAAGACATTACTTATATTATTATCTACAATATTACTTTAAAGCACAAAAGTTGTAATGATTAAAATTTAATGAAAATAATAAGCAACCATTAGATAAGATAACCGCTAGGTTAATAATAACCTTGTGTGTTAACGAGTGAATGTAATTGACAGTTTGATATTTACTCGTAGTTGGTTAAATAAATCCAATCTACATACTATATAATATGATGAATATATCCAAATTAGGTATATGATGTATAATTTATAATAGAGAAAAGATTTGTGTAAATACTAAAACAATAACTGACTAATAATTTAAATATTATATTATCAGATTTAAATGAAATGTCAAACTAATATCATGTAAAAATGTTAAAACGCTTCTCTAGACTACTCATGCTGATAAATTTCAATATAAGCAAAATATTATCAAATATTAAAATTTTTAAAATAGATTTATATAAAAGTATATATGACATATTTAAAATACATTTTACAAAAACCTAAATAATATGCAAGCATTATATTTTTAGATTCTGAGATATACATTTGTATTTTTTGAAATATGGTCTTTTTAAATCTGTATACAAGATACTTTGTCAATAAAATACATCGACTTTAAATATTAAGGGTTATTTTGGATAGCAGTTAAAATCCAGTCTGTACCTTAAAGAGGTCAAAATTAAAAATTCGGACGTTGTCCATTCCGCTAACGTCTTACAAAATGATCAATTTCCAAACGGCTCTGGATTTTACAACACAAATTCCTTCCTATTTCATACAGATTAAGGACTGTCTCAAAAGAGGATGTGATTAAAAATATGATGGTGTACACTACGTAAATTATAAGTATAATATTTTTAGGCACAATTTTTTTATATATATGTGTTATTTCGCTCAATGAAAATTCGTTAATAATTTTTCTAATGAACTCCTGTACATTTACACTTAACCAGTTTTTGACTATAAATTGATAACTCTATTTTGTTATAATTACAACAAATAACCAGAAAAAATTAAAATGTGTAAGTATAATTTTGTAGGTGTTTAAAATATCATTTTCTATAAACTCCAAATGGTACCTATAATGTTCAAAACATTTGAGCTTTTTGAGCTATGTATAGATGATTTATAGTTTGAATTTCATTTTTTTTATAAATGTCGATAAAAAAAATTATGAACAGAAAAATGCTTGAAAATTCAATACTATAAATCCCACATACGTTATTCTTATATCTGTATAAAACTATTAAAAATACAGGTACAATTTTTGCTTGTATTTATTTAAAACTCAAATTTTTGAAAAATTTAGAAAAATTACAAAATTATACAAGTATTTTAATAATATAATATTTAATGTATGAAATCTATAACTTTTATTGCCAATACTCTAAAAATTTGAAAAAATATACAAACACAATTATTTGTTAAAGACATTTGAAAAAATTTTAAACTTGAACAAAATTACGTGTTTTAACAACAAATAAAGATGTTAATTATATTATTGTAAACTAAAAAAATTATTCGAAAAACTTAAAGCTTGTACATATATGTATATATTATTATGAACTTAATAATAATTAATAACATTATACCTAGTTTAAAATAATATCTTTACGATAATCATACAATTCTATACAAGTATTTTAAGTTGAAATTTTGACGGAATTTATACACAGTATTTATTTCAACTCTTTTAGAATTATTTATAGACATTTGAAATTTTGATTTGAACAAGAAATAAGAATCGCTTTTAGTAATTATTTATCGCTACATTCAAATTTATCATATATATTGCAGTCATTGCAGTCACTTCTCCTCAATGACGAGTCTTTTATGCCGTCTACTATGCAGCAAAACGTTTACCTACTTTCCACCCATTAATTTTTTAATTTGTAACTACCAAAAAAATATGTGCATACCTTAACATTTATTATTTTAAACACCAAAATAAATTAACCTCAAATTATATTAAAAACTCATAATGTTCAATATAATTTCAACTCAGCCGATTGTAGATGCATTATAATTTAATTGTATTATACTATAATAGGTACATGTAATTTATCTACTCCATGTACGTAAATATACAATTATATTATTATATTTGTAATCAAAGCTAATAGATTATATAATTCTCATTACAAACATGTTTTATTTTTACATTAAATATTAATATGACACATATTTTATAATGTAAAAATAACAATGTGTTCGAAATGAAGATACAATTAGTTCATAAACGACCAATACTTTTTTTTTTTAAGCGATGAAATGAATTAAGTGAACACGGGTCAGAACAAAAATAATTTCTAGCTCCGTTAGTATGACCAATTATTATGAACACATAATCTTTTATGGACTTGTGTACATGATTTTATTAAAAAAACCCTTAAGCTCTATAATTGCAGTTTTAATGAACAGCAATTCTATACATGTTCTATTTATACATAATAAAAATAGAGTATACATATTACATATGTTACAATAATTATGAATATCTTTTTTTTTTTAATTTATTTTTATATATATTATATTTGTTACACTGAAATTTTATTAATCGAGTTAAAAATCGATAGTGTATCCGTTAAAAATAATAACGTCAAATTTATGGAAGACTTGCCATCGACAAATGGTTATTTAATATCTTCAAAAATATTTTATCGGTGAACTTAAAATAAAAATTAAATCGCTTATAGATATATTTAATTTATCCAAAAACATTTACCATTTATACCATTATACTTTATGATTTATATTTGTTTAAATATTGGTGTTACACTCATTATAAAGCTTCATTTCCTGCAATACGCGCATCGTGCATATAATAGGTAGGTATATTACTATCTCCACTACATTCACGCGATTTATACAACATAGCCACCGTGCGCATGTCGTGCAATCATTATCATTAGTCTTGGAAAAATATTAATTTAAGATTAAAACACAGATATCATTTTGTACATCACTCATAAAAAATTATTTAATAAAAATGAAATTTTCATTATGTATTCAAACCCGATTATAATAATATATAGAAATATTTTTACGACTTAAACTTATAATTCTTCTTCTTTACGTCAGTTATAGATACAATCCGCGCAGTATTTAAAAATTTGACGATCTTGATCACATATGTAAAATATATATCATAATAATATGTTTTGTTGCATAGGAGTATATTATACACATTATAATATTAAACTTGACTATTATATGCATGACTACACAACTGTTTATAATCTAAGGATAACTATCGTGAACACACGTGGTTTACATGCACCAGAGTTTGACGCCCTGTGGCAGTACAAAAACTAATCACAACCCATCTCTTCAAAACAATAAATGAAAAAAAAAGAACCGATCACGATGTGTTTAAATTCAAATTTTATTACGATGATAAATATTTAATATTATATATCCTAACCTATATTACAAATTACAATATACATATTACATATATACTGTCTAGTGTCTACACACTCTACACCCATTAAGAAGTATCGCCTGAAGCATATGCGCTATCAAATTAAAAGTACTCCTCTACGCATGGGCAGGACTCTGATTCCTATTTGGATTCATTTTGGACACTTCTACTAGTATTTTATAAAACAATATGTTATATAACAATGTCAAGTAACTCATACTAGATACCTATACTAATAAGAAATACATATTACATATACTCAAAATTATTATGATACGTACGAGTGGTGCTGAAGTGCATATTATAATAAAATTAATATCGTTTTTTATATATGTATATTAAATATGTAGGTATTATATTATAAACTGGCATGTGAAACTGAACAAATTGTCAATGATTGATGCCGGCGCACATCTTGCGGTGTACGATGTAAGATCATGATAAAAAAAACCAATCAAGCTACAAACGTTTAAATGAAATTACTTTATTCAATTTGAGTGAACACGGTCCACGCGGTTTTACACCGGTTTTCACGCAACAAACAATCGAAAAGAACGAAAACAAATTTTTGAAATCAAACCAATAATAGTGGCAGTTGAGAATATAGTTTTTTTTTTTTTAACTAAACTAAACAAAAATAATTATATTCTAAGCTGAATATAAAGATAAAGATATAAGATATTATAAAGAGTGAGCTGAGATTAAGAGGATGTCAGCGCACTATTTGTTTTCTCTCTCTGGCCCACGCGCAACATACACAAAACGCATTTACGCAGAATCCTTTTTTCTATGATTTTAAGTTATCTTAGAGTAAAATCACCCATTACAAAAAAGATAGATAATAATATTTTTGAGGGAATGACACATTGATTTTATATTTTATTGTTATTGGACTTTCAAAATAAACAAAATAATGTTGTAAATTTAAACGATGTTTAAATTGTTTTGAGACCATATTTTGACAAATCGATATGTCATTCCTTCAAAAATATTATTCTCTATCTTTTTTGTAATAGGTGTTTTTACTCTAAGATTACTTAAAATCATAGAAAAAATGATTCTTCGTAAATGCGTTTTGTCTATGTTGCGAGTGGACCAAAGAGAGTAAACAAATAGTTAAGAGATATAAAATCGTATATTTGTTATATTAAAAATGCAGTATACTAATTATTAATTACACAGATAGTTGCATTATAGCACAATAACAATACTATATTATATTAGTATATGTGTATACTAAATTGAAAAATTAATAAATGACTATTGAAAATAGTATAGAAACAATAATTAACTATATTATATCATGAATATGAACTAACAAATGAGTAAATAATTAATACCTATAAATATACCTACTTAAGAGTTATCTCCAAGCTCGTTGTTTTCGTCTTAAAATATTTAGGTTCAACAGTTCAAGTTTTATATGATTAACTTAAATATTAGGGTGAATTGATCTATTATAAAACTTAAAGGTAAGACAATATTCTCTGTTATAACAATAGTAAACATGCATTGCCATATCTGTGATTCAGGTACCAGGTACCTATATCATATCTTATTGTAAAGAGTAAAATTTAGAAAAAATTCACATTCCACAAACACGAGTCATAATATTATATTTTAATATTTTATGTTTGATAACTTTACTTTCAAAGGTCATACATAATATCTAGGTATTATTATATATTTATTTTACTTTTATTTTTATATGATAATAAAGAGTGTAAAAAGTTCTTGAAACATAAAAACTAAAATATATAATATTATTTTACAATTCTATATTACCTTAATGAAAGCAATTTAAATCTATTTTCAAACCATATTTGTATTTAAAATATTAAATTGTTACCTGAGCATAATGTAACTCCGACCAATAAGGATGCGATCCATGCAGTTGCCCCTTTACTATCTTGGAAAACGTTTAAGAATTCAGTGTATAGAACACCAAATGAATAAGTTACTCCATCAGCTAAACAAAAAATTACATGAATAACATCAATTATTATTATTTATTAGGTACTTTATTTGATATATATATTTTAATAAACTGTTTTTAATATCAATAATTTAAATTTGTAACCTTATAAACACAATAATTTTAAAATTGAAATCATTAATAAAATTATAGTGTTTTTTAATTTAAAATATAAAATGTAATTTATTTTATCATTGTTATTATTTTTTTGTTACTAAAAATGGTTTTAGATATAATTTAATGATATTATATTGTTTATATATATATATATATATTATCAATATTACAGTTAACAAGAAAATAACTTCTGAAATCACTTTTGTACTATAAAAAAAAATATCAGAAATATGCTTAGCTGGTTTTTTTTTAGTAAAAAGTTAGTTTTTTTATGTCATACTATAAATGGTCACAAGGAATAAAATATTAATAAGCAGTATTTACTTAAAAATTTTATAATTTGTTGTTAAACAAGAATTATTGTTGTTTACAAAATAGAATATCAAACATTTTCCCTCACATTTTCTAATGAAAAAAAAAAAAATTACTTTATAAAAATAGGTAATTACTTGCAATTGTCTGAAGAATATTAATTATTACTTATTATTTATTAGTATATAACTATTCCTTATTAGAATTCTGGTCTTAAAGTATAAGCTTTAGCTTATTTTTGGCTTTATATAAAATATAGTGAAGTATTATGGAAATTTAATAATACATAATATTATAACAATTTCAATAAATTAATTTAGTTTTACGATTACCTAAGTGCTTAATTTAACTTATTTCTGAAGTTTTTAACTTCATACTAGTTTTTTTTTTATGTCTTTTAACCCGTTATCACTTTTACTCACATGGAGCATTTTTTTCTAGTTGTTTTTTGTATATTATAAGTTAAGAATAAATAAATTAAAACCAACCAAATTTTATTAAGACTATTATCAAAAACTATTATGGTCAAAAAACTAAGAATGAATTACTCGCACGGAGTAAATTATTTCCAAAACACTGATGCCAATCATTAATCCCTTTTTTGAAATAGTAAAAATGTTTAATATTTCATTAACTACCTAGCCCATTATAATGGATAACAATATTAATATTAAAAGTCCATTATAAAATGTATAGGATCTAGAATAGAAGAATAAGCTTGCATTGTTGTTTCAATTAGACAAATATTTTTGATAGGAATAAAATAATGTATTATTAATATAATAGTTAATAATGATGTACCAATTTATACAACTGTACAAAATATAAATTGAACAAAATCAAAAAGTATTTGATACTTTATAATATTTCTTTTATATATATTTTATCAAGACAAAATAATATAATTTTTAATAGCAAAAATTATACATCTACAGTTCTACACAGTAGTAGATATTTAATATTCATGTATTGTATTATTAATAAATACCTAGGACATATTATTAAATATAATAAATGTACCTCTATAATTAGATGTATTAAAATCCACCAATTTGAATGTTGATTATTAAAGACTAGTTTCATAATAAGAACTAATGTTAATGTCGATTTAAAATTGTTTTCATCAACTTTTACTTAAGTATCAGAAAGAAAATTTGCTATATAAGTTCAAGTACCACTTAAGATAAAATATTTAAATATCAATATTAATTTAATTTATTAGCAATCTGAAAAAAGAATTCTTTAAAAATATGTAATTAATTATTTATATTTTAACATGCTACAGTGTATACTGAAATAAAGATACTGCAACTCTGCCAAGTACTTTATTTTACATAGAATCAGTAGTAAATAAATTTCATAAGATTTTACCTATTTTAACTATCAAGTATATATCTATTGCCTACCTTTATTTATTTATAAAATCATGAAGTATACATAAAGAACATTAAGTACAATCTAAATAAGTAAAATTCTGAAATATTACACAATTAATTTTATGTCATTAATGAGATACCTAATTGTGCTATATGTATCATTTTTAATTTTTCTTTTAATGACTTTTATATTTAGATAAATAAATTATTTGAAGTGGAATAGTGGTATAGTATGAAAAAAATTTCAAATAAATTAACCCAATTAAAATATAAATAAACAATAAAAATATATAAATTGTTAAAAATGAATCGAGCTGTCAAAACATTTAAACACTTTAATCAATCAAAATGTATAACTATAATTTATGTTTTAATCACTAAAAGTAACATAGTTTATAGAATAATAACTATTTTAATTAATTTGTATAAGATAACAAAAAAAATTACAAAATTCAAATGTAATATATAAAAATTATAGCTATAAATAGTTTAATCTAAATATATCTACAAGAAATAATAAAAAAAAAATGATTAGATGCAATTAATCTTTTCTGGGTTAATCAATAATCATTATTTTATCAGTCTTATCACAATTGAAATAATAAGACATTTGTATACGTAGTCAATTTAAAACTTTAAAATTACCATTACTATAAATAAAGTCTGGAAGAAAGGAGGTATAATGATTTTCAAAAATCAATAAATCACTGTTTTAAACAAAATTCAACTTAAATTTTTCCAAAGATTGACATGATGCCGTAAAAGCATAAATGATTTAATTAAGAGTGAAAAGTAATGTTATCTAAATGGTAGCCTTTTGAAAGCTGTGGCTAATGTATAACCTATAGCTGTCCTTTTGCAATCACTCCAAATCCACAAATTAATTTATTTTATAATTGCATGTGAAAGTTCCTTGAGAGAATGAATTTCAATAAAAGTTTTTACTTTTATTTCTCGCTGCAAGAAGTTATCACAGGAAGACATATCTCAGAATGTTTTTTTGCAATAAAATTATGCACCTGAGGAAACTGAATAGGACACAATGCACATTGTCCATACCATAGAGGCTACTGAAACAGCATCTACATAATGCATTCCATCCATTCCAAAAATATTAGTCTACCCTGCTCCCTTCTTTACTATACTTATTTTAAAATATTTTTTATTTCTGCCAGACCCTGTAGTATGAAATAATAGTATTATGATAATTAAGAAAAAATAGTGTATTTAATAAAGAATTTAAAAAAACTAATAATGAATATGACTAATAAGTTTGTCAACTGTCATAAACCTTTCATTTGAGTATTTTATGGGAACCATTCAGCTCATTTAATAATAACTATTAATTCTACTAATAAAAGTAATTTATAGATAATAAATATTACAAAGAGAATTTTGATATTACTTGATTTTTAAAATTGTTTGGGCTTTGCACATCAGCTGTTGCTTATTTATTCGAGTTATGTTCAATAAACATAAGTATTATAACTAACTATCTACTTTTAATGTTATAACAAAAAACAATACTTGAAGTTTAACAAAGTTATAACAAAGATTCAAATTAAAAAAAAAAAAAAAAATACAGCAGAATTTTGTACATCAGTATTTTATGAGTCAATGAATATGAATTTTAACAGGTTGACTGCCACAATGATTTTTGATACTTTTTACCCGGTGCCGTGTGTACAAAATTGTGTACACTCCTTTACTTACCATTTTTCTTTTCGTGTACATTATATTGTACACGAGTTTTTTTCCAAACAAATTTCGTGTACAGAAATGTGTACACGTCTGTACTGATTTAACATTGGAATTAAATATTGAGGTCCCTAGGACCAGTTTTGTCTACTCAGCGAAGATAGGAAATGGATATTTCTTATTTAAATCAAGTTTTTATTTTGACCTTTCGAATACGTAAATTATCGCTTGGACAATATAAAAATATTTTCATATACAAGTATGAAGATTTGTTCGTGTACAAAAAAATCTACACATGGCAGTCAACCTGTTAATGAAAATCTAGCACCTAGTACTTACTTTTTCTATAATTGTTACTTAGTTAATGATGTCATGCAATTAAAATTTTATTTAAGTAGCTATAATGTACAAAATATGTGTAAAACTATATACGTTAATCAGGCGTGGATCTAGAAATCACAAATTGAGGGGGCTATGTATTGTAATTTACAAAAAACCATAATATTTTTTATAGTAATTTCATTTTATATAACTTAAAATAAGGCCGAATGGGGGGCTAAAGCCCCTTAGCCCCCCCCTCAGATCCGCGCCTGACGTTAATTTATTATTGAATAACCTAATAAATAAAAAAAAATTCATAAAACTTTATATTAAATTACAATATAAATTTTATTAGTTAAATTATGTAAGAACATGAAAAATTAAAAAACTAAAATATTATAATTTATAAATTATAAACATACATTATATCATAGTCTATAGATACAATTTTTTGAGCACATTTGGTTCTAAAAATATCTTGAAAAATACTTAACTCTTTCCCAACTTAAAATATTTTAAAATGTCTTATAAATTATAAAAATCATAATCTCAATAAACATTGATTAATCAAAATACTGGTATCAATAAATAAATAATTATTGGTAAATTTATAAGATATAAATTATTTTGTGGCTTATAGGTTATTTAAATAATTATTGGTGCTTGCACAATATCTATGCATCAATTAACTTATAACTCATGTAAATAAATATTAATTAATTTAATTCTTATACCTAATATTAATCAATCATTACTTGCATTATTGGTTATTATTATTCATATATTATGCAAATATGTATACATAAATACATACACATTTATAGATTTTTTTTAGCGTTGGGTTTTTATCTATTCTACATAACTGTCAAGACATTTATGATTAGAATTTAATGATACGACCTATGAGGTCTAATATTATCATACTTAAATTTAATCTCAGAAACTGTCATTACACAATTACCAAGCATTTCTATTTAATAAATCCAATAAATACGTTTTTAAATAAATCAGAACGTATTCAAAGACAAATATTATCATATTTATATTTATTAATAATTATTATTTTAGCTCGTAAAAAGTTAATTTTGTGATAAAAATTGACCTACAATGTACTTGTTAGTGGAAATTATCAAGATAAACTCAAACTATTAGATAAAATATTTAAATTATTTTAAAACAATAAAATATTATAACAACTATTAATATAGACAGTTGGTAAATTATATATTGACCCATTTTATTTTATTTTTTAAATATATAAAAAAATTATAAGTAAGTTTCACAAATAGAAAATAAACACTACACCAAGTACGTAATACACTGTATGTCATACAATGCAGTTATCAACATAAATATTGCAATGAATGCTGTAAGGCGTTGCACTAAATTCACAACAGAATTATTAGTTACACGAATAATAGTTTGAACTATGACAATAACTTTGTATGACAAGTGTAAATAGAAATTTATATTCTCATTAATTTTCAAAAACACATGTTTAAGGTATTTAAGCAGAATATTTTTTTAATATTTCATAAGCATACTATGATTTTCATGTAAATAAGTAGGTATATAATACATAAAATGCTAATTTCACATTTACTTTAATTTTTATTATTATTACACATAATACTCAATACCAAGACATACTTAATTAATATAATGCAATAGGATTTTTTAATTATTTATTTTTATAAACATACATTTAAGTAAAAGACAAGTTTTTTAAACTTATTTGATTTTTGAAATGATCTAATAGTAATCTAACTATTCATTGATATTATGCTCAGATTATTATTAGCATTCAATAAATTTAAACTAATATCAATAATATTAGCTGACATTTTTTTTTTTTTTAATAATGATACAATTAGGTAAAAATAAGATTTACCAATATTTAAAAAAATAAATGCATTCTTAAGTATTTATTTAAATTGCTTTTAACTAAATCTATTCACTAATACATAGGAAAATAACTTAAATTGCTGATATACACTAATCTTAAAAATCATTGAAATTTCATTTCTCAATCATTAACAATAAAATAAATTAAAACCCAATAGTAGGTTTATGAATTGGAAACAGACCAAGTAGATAAACACATAACGGTTTTCATCAATAACATTCATGTTTAAAAATTAGACTTCGGCATAATATTTTAAATTATAAAAAAAACAATTTTAACCTTTATCGTATATTTTTTTTTCAGTAACTGAATGCTTAGTTAGTAATTCAATACTGCATACATTTAAAAAAAAATTGTTATAATTTAATTAATTTCAAACACATCTTTAAATTCTTAAAACTGATAAAATAAAGAATGGCTAATTGTATTGTATATCTTTGTTGAACAATGTGTAAACAAGTGTTTTTAAAACATTGAAAACAAACATAAGACTATAGTATTAGTACAAAAGCAGATGGTTTTACTCTAAGATTGAGCAAAAATATAGTATGCATCAAGTACACATTAAAATGAATGTAGGATATTAAAATAATAATAATAAAAAAAAAATGTGATCGGCGCAATGGCTTTGTGCCAAAAGGCATCGCGGGTATAAAATTAATGAGAATTGGGAGAGTCTAAAATAGAATATAAAACGTAAACATATTATAATATAATCGCGCGAGTTTTTATTTTTTTTTTTTTACGAATTTATTTCTGTCGGTAAAATGATCCATTATTATTATTATCATTATAATTCGTTAAGAGTACTTATTTATAAAAATTATAAGTAATATAATTAAAAAGCACTTACTGACGACGTGTATCATGAACGATCCGAACACGACAAACCAGCCCCAACCACCGTCCGGGGGTCGTCTGTTAATCACCGGAGCCGACGGCGTCTTCTTCTCCGGAGGGTTCTTGGACCGCATTTTGTTAGCCATGGCCTCGTGGGGAGATTAAATGTATTATTTTCTTCTCAAAAAAATCGATGACAAGCCGTCAAAGAAATCGTGTGGTCAGACGTGAACGGTAGTGCAACGATGTGCTCGTACGTATCATTTACTCGAATGCACGAAAGGCAGAACCGTGGGCCGTTACCATTTAAAACGTTTTTGAATAATAGGGTAAGACCGTGGGTACCTGTGACCTGTCATCATGAGAAAAGTAAAAATAAAATTAAAGATTATGCACGTGTGAGATCAAATGTTACAATCGTTAAAGCTCGAATTTTTTTCAAATGAAAAAAAAATCTCCGAAGCCGTTTACTGGTACGTCACAATTTGGGGGGAAAAAAGTTATTAAAAAATGTGAATACTTCGTAAGCGGCGGCAGCACCAACAGCAATGAAGACGGCAGCAGCGAGAAGACGTCTCAACCAGAGCGGACCACGAGCCGGCCGATCAAACGCAAGACTGATCGAAGGAACGGATCGGGTTTGAACTAATATTACGAAAACGCATCAGCAGCCCTACCATCATTATTGTTCTACTACTGCTACTGCTGCTGCTTTTCATTCCGTTATCGCAGACTATCGACGACCATGTGACCGGGCTGCCGATTTCGACGATGCTGCTGCGCAACGCCCTGCCGATGCGAAACGGTTCGCACCGTTCATATTATTATTATTATTACTACTATGCCGCGTCCGCACTCCGCGGATCGATCGTTGACAAAATAATTCTCATGTTGCTCTCGTCTCACATTCTATCCCTTCCACACAAACGCGGTGTCTAATGAGCGTAGACGTTACAACTGTTGATTATGTCGATCATCTCTTTCTTCGCAACGTGTGTTTATTTTTTTCTCAATGTGTTTGATTTGCCGACTTGAGACTATGAACTCCAATACGTTTGCCACATTTAGATATCATACGAACAAGAATCATATCTCTTCAATAGAACGATTATCCGAGTAAAGTTCTTGAAATTTCGCGGCGTGCCAGTAAACGGTATAATAATGTTTGTTATATTTACCGAACATCATTTTAAACACTACATATGCACCGGGCATTATTCTTAAAAACATTTATTATGCACTTATGTACACTGCACAACTACACGATACCATGCCGGTGTACATCGAGTGTTGTACACTTGTACACACCACACAGCAAAAGTTTTGCTGCAAAACAGCGAGAAAAATAGTGATAACGCTGCGCAATACTATCGATGGTAGGTAACTCCGATTGTACGTTTTAATTTTATGCTATCGATTAATTCGATTATAAAATAATTTTAATAGCGCCTGGAGGCTGGAACTATATTAATGGTATTATTATTTAGACAGCATACATAAAAATTAACCATTCTTAAAAAATTATGAATTACTAAATGGCAATGTAATATACAATATTATACATTGTATACTAGTATTAACTATAAGTAGTATTTATAGATCGACTTTTTAATTAATAGACTCAAAAGTCGAATAATAAGAATGATAATAATATAATTTATTATTGTTTCTAGACTTATAGTCTAGTACAATAAATTTAAATATATACATTTAGATATATAATATTACGTAGGTACGACTATATCAAACACGCAAATAGATCCCAACATGTATGTATTAATAATTTGTTAAAATAACCATATTATTTTCCTAAATAACCATATTAACCATTTTTCCTCAATTTTTGTTTGGTTTTTCGCGGCGCTTTTGAAAACTATTGGGAAATTCAAAAAATCACCTCCCAATGCACCAACTAGATTCATTTTTCTACAGGAAACCACCCCCAAAGTTTGAAATTGAAGCATTATTTCGTTACGTTCTCGTGTACACAGATACAAAAAAAAAAAAAACACAACATTGTAAAATCAATACATTCATCGCTCCGTTCAGAATCTAAAATGTAATATGTTCGGATGTATCTAATATTTTTTAGAAAATCTATTTTTAATACATGCAGTTGTAATCACTGATGATAGTCGATACGTTAAAATAATATTATTTTTATCGATAATAATATGATTAATATGATATTAATATTATTATCATTTAACATATCATGTCTCTCATCGTGTCATATTTTGTTCTCGTTATAACTCCAGTATTATGAATTTCTTCTTTTTTTATTTTAATTTTTTAGTACTTAATAGTCAATTAATACATTTAATTGAATTAATAATAATGTTATAATTATTATCATAAAATAAAATGAATGATTATTCAAAATTTGTTATTATTCAAAAAGTATAAGTCGTAGATACTTGAAAATTTTACCAGTTATTTAGATTGTCATTTTCTTTACATGATTTAATTTTCAAAATATTTTGACTTTTTTTGAGCTATTTATAGACAACTGAAATTTTCAATTTTTCTAAAAAAATATTTTTGAAGTGTCGATAAAAATTTTTTGGCCCTATCAAAATAGTTGAAAATTTAATACAAAGTTCCTCATAAGTTATTCTTATAGTAATTAAAAAATTATAAAAATACATAGGCACAATTTTTTTTTTTAGCTTTTGAAGTTCAAATATTGACAAAAATTCGTCGAAAGCATGAATATTTGCAAATTATTTTGTAGGTATGATTCATAAAAATTTTTCTACGAGTAGCTAAGAGTTGAAAATTTAATACAAGATTTTTCATAATTTTGGTTTACAATAATTATAAAAGAACTTAAATTTTGGTGTATTCAGGCCATTAAAACATAAACCACCTTTTTCACCTGCAACCACTGAAAATTATATCCTAGGCTGACAAATCATCTCCGTTCAAAATCGTTTTTCGTATACAATGATAACTATCATTGGATTCAAATTTAATACTCCTATAATATATAATAATGATCCACACGGCACCTAATGTACAACAGAGCGGTACCCACTTGCCCGCTTTTTTTAATTGTTCTTTTTAGGGCAGTAAGAATTCTTCGATTTCCTAAAACACTGATGGTTTTGGTAAAAAATTATTATAGATCTATTTATCAATCAGTATAGTGTCACACATTAACTGATAAAGTAGTATGTTTACTATTTTTGACTGAATATTCAAAGAGTTTTTTACACAATTTATTTAATAATTATTGTTATTACTATATGTCTAGACAGAAGCTGAACTCGTTCGAACGAAAGAATTTAGAATTGCGTTATAATTTATTGTTATCTATTTAAATAACGAACCAACAATCAATAAATAATGATAACGCCATAATATGTATAGTCTCGGAAATTAACAAGGCAAGGAACCGCGAAATAAACGATTTTTCTTAGAGATAATTAATATATTATTAAGGTCCAATTAAATTGAGTAGTTTTTTTAAATTTTAATTTATATAACAATTAAAAAATATTGGCTAGGTAGTTATAAGTAAGGTAGCAAAGATTAAGATTTGTCTATATAGTATATACCCATCAATACATATTAACCCTTTCAGGCCCAACAGTAGAATTTTAAAACAAAAAATTTTTTTTTGCTTAGTTTTTTTAATTGCATTTAAATTAAGAGAAAAAATATGTTTTCATAATTTTTGATGAATTTTCCTAGCCAGGAAAAACATGATGCCGAAAGTTATCATTGGGAATTTAAGGTTACAATAATGACTTTAGAAAATATATTTAATGTTTTGCAACTTTCACTTGAATTCTTTATTATTTAAACAAAATATAACACAAAGTAAATTTATTTTAATATTATACAAAATAGATAACAGTACAAGCCTAAAATATTATATTTAAATAGGTATAAAATAATTAATTGCAGGAACTTTCTTTAGAGCCTTCATAGATAATATCACAAATTAATTTTTACATAAATGGTATAAAACAAATATAATTTTTTAACATAACATGCTTACTACATCTTTAGTACACATCTTCATTAAATAAACTTATATCTTAAAATTATATAAAAGACATAAATATAACATAACACGTCCAAATATATTTAAAAATAAAACAAATAATTAACTGAAGGAATAGTCTTTAGAATAAAATAATAATCAAAACAATTACATTTTTTTTGGAACTTTTTTTAGTGCTAACATTATTATATATATGATTTTTTATTTTCTTAGTCCATACATTTTAAAATGATCACAATATTTTCATCACAGTATGCTTATTTCTTATGAAATTCCAAAAAACACATACGATTTTTGGTATAGCACAAATATACATTACATTTATTGCACTTGGTGGTAGTATAATTTTTGATACACAGTTTGCACCTTTGTTTAATATCCATAGGTATTTGCCAAT